>CAUYLG010065396.1:0-110993 GCA_963573385.1 Cacajao melanocephalus | reverse complement strand
TTAGTACATGTTCTTTTAGCTCACAGAAGTTTCTTATTATCCACCTTCTGAAGCCTGATTCTGTCAGTTCGTCACACTCATTCTCCGTCAGGCCTTGTTCTCTTGCTGATGAGGAGCTGCGATCCCCTGTAGGAGGAGAGGAATTCTGGTTTGGGTGTTCTCAGCCTTTTTGCACTGGTTTCTTCCCATTTTTGTGGATTTATCCACCTGTCATCTTTGTAATTGCCGACTTTCAGATTGGGTCTGAGTGAACGTCCGGCTTGTTGGTGATGAAGTTTTTTCGGTTTCTTAGTTTTCCTTTGGCGGGCGCCCCTTCCCCACAGAGCTTGGCCTTTCCGGGTTCAGCTGTGCTTACTGTGAAACTCTCAGTCCTCAGCCCTTCCAATTGCTGTTCTTCTTGTGGGGATGGGACCAGCCGAGCCGGACTCAAAGGGCACCCAGTCGCGTATTCTCTGCACTGAGAAGCGCTGCGCTGCGCTGCGCTGCACCGCACTGGGGCGCGGGCAAAACAGCCATGCCGGCCAAAAGAGTCAAGCTGGTGACACGTGTGGCTCCTCCGCCGGGAATCTCCCAGTTTGTGGGCCACAGAAATTTGTCTGAAATTGCGGCGTCCACTCGCTTTCTGTGCTTTCACTGGGAGCTACAATCCTGAGCTGTTGTTAATTGGCCATCTTGGATCTCTCCAGAAGTGTACTTTTAAATCCAGAGAAAAATAGTAAAAGAAAAAAGTTCCACAGTTCTGAAGGTGGGCAGGTTACTTCTGCCTGTGGGCATGGGGCTTCAAAGGGCAACATTGGAGGGAGGTTTTGGAGGATGCATAGGAGTTGGGTAGGCAGAAGATGGGAGACCTTCTGGAGGGAGGAACACCTTGAGTAAAGGCAGTAAGTGAGAACACCTGGGCCTTTGCTGAGAATATGGTTTCACCCAGTGCTATCCTGTAGAAATGTAATGTGAGTCACATTTTTCTAGTAGCCATATTAGAGAAGTAAAATTGGTAAAATTAACTTCAAAATTTATTTATTTAACCCAATATTAATATTCAGTATTTTGGATATCCAAAATGTTATTCCAACAGATCAACAATATAAATGATTGTTGAGATGTTTTACACTCTTTTTTTCTAAAGGCTAAAAATCCAGCTTGTGATTGACACACTACACACATCTCAATTCAGACTAGCCACATTTCAAGTGCCTGGTAGCCACATGTGGCCAGAGGCCCCGGTACTGGACAGGTCTAGTCCCACAGCTGGAGTGGGCTTGAGCAGGCAGATAACAGAATGCAGCAGACAGAGGGTGAAGTTGGAACAAGCATATTGAACATCGTTTTCAGCATGTAAGTGGATGGAAATAAAGCTCAATGGTGGGGAGGCACTGAAGACTCGGAGAGCGCTGTTGGCGCAGAGGTTTTATAAATGCCAGACCCACAGGGAGGGTGCCCAGGCAAGGCTGGCAGGCACAGACGCGGGCCCCAGCAACCACAGCTGTGTGCAGCGCTCTGCCTGGCCACAGCTGACGGGACAGAGGCACCTGGCCCAATTTGACTAATGAGAAATTTCCAAGGAATTTAGGACTCGTTCAGTGTATTCAGGTCTCTTGAATGGAGGAGATGTAAATACTTGGGAGATGCCGGAGACACCTCCCACCGCAGAACTGAGCCGCAGAGAAAAGCAAGCTGCAGAGAAGGAGGAAGCAGATGTGCAGAGAGGCAGAGATGGAAGAGTGGCTGGGGAGGTCGCCTGTGTCCCGCCAGCTCCCACGTTCCAGACCCTGCGGAGCCTCTTCTGAAATCCTGCTCCCTGGCTTCCCCAGATGTCGCTTGCCCTTAAACTGGAATCAATCTCCCTCCCCCCAGCCCCGCCCTCTTTTAGAACGCTGGTCCATTCCATAGAACAAAAGATCTGGAAAGTCCTAGGAAATACCATCAGCACAGGGCTCTGGGGCACGCCTTGGTTTTGCCTCCTGACCTGGGGACCAGGCACGGGGAGGACGGGAGGGATCCGGGAGAGCTGAGATTCCAGGGCTCTGGCCTCCGGTGGAGCGGGAGGGGTTGCGCGAGACGGCTGAGGGTTTGAACCTGTGGCTGGGAAACTGACGACGTCCCTCCCAGAGAGGGGAGGGGTGGCAGAGGGCGCAGGGCCCTGAGGGAAACTGACGCCCGCGCTGCACGACCCCCCACGCGCGTCCTGCCTGCCTGGCCCGCCGCCGTGAGGCAGCCCGCGCCCCTGGCGGAGGGAACACGGCGCTGGAGCTGCTCCCGCCACCGCAGGCGGCCCGCAGTGCCAGGCCTCGGTGTCCCTGAGGCTCTGGGTTGCAGGCTGTGGCTGACGGCTCTGGACGCTGCGAATAGTCACTTCCGGTGTTCACTTCGGAATCTGTCTTCTGACACTTTCTCTCCCTCCCGCCCCCGGTAGCGCCTGCTCTTTACACTCCTTATTCCCTGTTCTGCTCCCCTCCCTGCTCTTCTTTTCTTCTGCGGGGCACTTGCCGCGTCCCAAAGCTGGGAGACCCCATCTGAACCAGAGGAAGAAAAACTAACAGACTCTGTCCACATCAGCTTTCAGCACCGTGCACGCGGGTGCACACACACACTCACACACATGCACACACACAGGCAGCCTTTCGCTCCTTCTCCCCACCTCTATCCCTCCCTCTCCCCTCTCCCCTCTGGAGACCTAACAGCTTTTTGACAGATAAAGGATCGCTCTCTCTGCCGGTGTGTGTGTCTCTCTCCTCCCTACTGCACCCCCTTTCTTCCTATCCCCAAATCAGCCAGACAGCTAGCAACACTCTTCTCTTGGAGTGGGTCCTTCAAAAATTTCCATCCACACCAGGAAACGCAAGCCAGATAAATAACGCCCACTCCCTGGTCATGTTTTCCCTTGGCTCTCCAGTCCAAGGCCGAATTCTCTACCTGACACACAGATGGTCGCCACGCACCCGATACACCCACTCCACGTGCCACGCGCAGTTACAAAAGTATGTTGCCTCTTCGCAGTGCTTCTGCATTTGCTGGCTGCAGGCAAGAGAGGAGAAAATGTATTCAGCCTCATCTGTCTACCCTACCTGCCTACCCTGTCTCAGCCTGTTCTCTGAGGACCTTTGAAATATTGATCCTAGCAGCTTCTGCAAAGGGAATCATGATGGGAATTTCATAGCCAAGGAAACTGAGTCACTTGAGGTCAAGAGCTGCAGGAGCCTTGTTTTCAAGGAGCCCTCAGCCCTCACAACCTAAGAGGCTCTGGGTCCTATTCTCCAGCCCAGCAGCCTCCAAACATTTTGAATTGCTAGCCTCATCTATAAAACTTTTTAAGCATCTACCCCCAGTATATACATATTTATTTACAAATTATAATCACATAAACTACATGTCTAACATTATTTATACTATAAATAGACATTACAGTGGATGTAATAGACACACTCAAAATACAGAAACTGTAAAAGGAGAAGATAAAGAATAAATATAACTCAACATTCCATTATGTTCTTCTTGAGCCCAATGGATCCTCTTGTGTGCCTCCTGGAATACACACCCGTTTGAAGACACTGCATTTGACTGTTGGCCCTTTCTCAGGTTATCTCTGTGGTAGACTGTGCTACTCTCTGACCCTTCCAGTTGCCCTTCCTTTCCAGGCAGACAGGAGGATCCTACTCTCCAACCCATGAAGTTAGGAGTGGCTGCATGACTTGCTCTGTCTAGCAAATGGGTCTCTTCTGATTGGGAGCATCAGGAATTTCCCATGCCCTCTCTCCTCTCGCCACAACGAAGCCTGAAGCCTCACGTTGGATTGTGGAGTCATAAGATGGTCATCCAGGTTGACTTGAGTGGCTAAAGTGAGCAGTCATGTTGGATTTGAGGTTTGGGGGTTTCATTACTCCAGCACAACCTAGCTTCTCTTGACTGATCCTATTTGTAAAGAACCTGAGTGCCACCTTGGGTACGGGTTTGTTGTCTGAGGCTTGCTCCCTCCCAGCTGTAACACTAAGAGGGTGCTTCTTGGTGGTGACAGGAAGCCACAGTGCCACGGAAAAAGAGAAGGGAGTGGGTCGAGGAATGGGGTCAAGATGTAAAAAATGGCTCAGAATCTGAAAACTGATCAGGAAGGCACCATCTGGGTAGGCTTGCTCCAGGAACCGGTGGCCACTTTCCACTCTTATCCCAAGGCCATCCCTGAACCCTGGGCTAAAGAGCTCTAAGCCAGAGAGTGAAAAATGCCTCCGGATTCCCTGTTTCTGCATGTCCTAGTCCTCCTAATAGAAAAGAGTTTGACTTCAGGCCATTCTTTTAGCAATTAAGGCAGTAATCTCTGTCTTTTAGAAATTTTCATAGGAATTAAATTGGAAGAGTACCTACATCACTGAGGCTTCCTCCCATAAAACCTAAAACACTGACAGCCCATTTTCCAAATGCCTCCCAGACTGGTTGATCCAAGGACTGCTACTGAATTAATTGTGAGATCCCAAGTGGTTAAGAAGAGGAGATTAGAAATTTGGAATTCTCTCTTAAACCTGCTATATGACCTAAAATATTTGTCCAGCTACCAGAATAGAAGCTAAATAACAGTAGTTTATGCCAGATAGAATCTTTTTCTCTGCAGGTCTTGGGCTGGTAGGGCAACTCTGCTGCACAGTATTGTTTCTGCTTCATTCTTTCTCCTCTGCCACATTTACCATTGAGCTTCCTTCTCACTGTCTAAGGTGGCTGCTCCAGTTACCACCTGCAGACCCACTTTCCAGATAGGAATCAGAGAAGGAAGCAGACCCTTCATCTTATGGGTGCAAACCAGAAGTTGCCCACATCATTCCCGCTCAAGTCTCATGGACCAGAATTGAGTTGTATGGTCAAACTCAGCTACAAGGGAGCCTGGGAAATGTAGTACCTAGCTGGGTAGCCATTGGTCAGAAAAATTTAGGTGCTATTATTAAAGAAATATTAGTGGATACCTAGCAGGCTCTGGCTTCCTGGCCAAGCCATGTGGCCTTCTTCAGGAAGCTTTTCCTCCTACCTTATGGTGGCCAATGAGCTCCTGCACCACTGTTCTTCAGCATTCATCACGGTGCTGGGTGAATACCTGCTTACTCCTCTGTATGTCCCACTAGGGGAAGCTTCATGAAGGCAGAGGCCATGTTCATTCTGTTTACTATTATATCTACAGTCCCTGGCACTTGGGAGGTGCTTAATAAATATATGTTGACCAAGCGAACCATTTCACAAATGATTATGTGAAAAGATAATCGTAATTAACCTCTGGCTGTTCTCTGCCTTTCACTCCCTGCTTCCCTCTAGTTATGCCTAGCTTTGTCTGCCTCTTGGTTTTTCCTCCTCCTTCGCTAGGCCAGGCTCATTCAGGCCAGACAAGTCCTTTGGGCTTTTGTAATCCAAGATTGTGAGGCAAGGAGGAGGAGAAAGAAGAGTAGCAGAAAGTTTATGTTGGGGGGACATAATCATGACATTCTCTGGATAGCCTCTATGAAATATTTTAAATTCCATTTACAAATCCACAATTTTAATTAGAGACAAGAAGATTATATCATATACATGAAATATAATGTCACAACCATGCATAACTGCCCAAAAAGATTAGCTGTCAGATTAAACATAAAAAGCGATTTCTGGTAGCATGGGCTGCATGAGAGAAGTGGATAGGAAAGAAAAGTAGATTTCAGAAGTATCGCTATGGACATCATGACATTAAAAAAGGCAAGAAGAGGACAGAAATTATTTGGACATTTTTAAAATTCATTAGACTGTATTTCTATGACCCAGACACTGCCTGGTAACTAGACAAGCTGTGGCTCAGAAGGAAATGACTCACAACACTGGGAAAATGTCAGGGAAGTGTAAATCCCAAAAAACCTTCTTAACCAAGATTTCTGCCTGTTTCGAATCCTTAGGAAAAAGAACCCTTAGAAAGAGCGAAGTATTAAGTCTATCGTTCTCAAACTTTTCCAGATAGTATCAAGCCTGGAAATTATGACATTCTCTGGATAGCCCCCATGAGATATTTTAAATTCCACTTACAAATCAACAATTTTAACTGGGGACAAGAAGATTATATCATATACATGAAATATAATATCACAACTCTGCATACCTGTCCAAAAAGATTAGCTGTCAGATTAAACATAAAAAGTGATTTCTGAATTTTTCTGTTAGTACTTATTTGCTACTGTTTCATCAGCTTTATTGCTGCTGTCATTTGTGTTTGCTGGTATGTAAGCAACTCAAAAATCAAAGGAAACATCTATGGAAGAAAAACTACAGAGAAAATTCTATGAAGTGACTAAATGTTTTGTATTAATTAGGAAAATATCTCTAGATTACAAGCCCCATGAGCAAAGAGGCAATGACTATCTTATTCATGGCTCCGTTTCAGTTCCTGGTTAGTGTATCTGGCATATTCTAGAAACTAAACAAAGATGTGTGACCAACTACTTGATTTTAGCTGTGGAACCAACCTCAAACCAACTGTCAGACTACTGGAACATAATTGAAGAACTGCTAAATAACAGCAGCACTCCTTGTTATCTGTTTTTCTTAATAAGCTCTTTTTTGATGGTACCATGTTTAAGGCTCCAGGGTCACGTGATCACCTACTTGTCTTGAGAGACGGAATGACACACTCAGTATGTGTGATTTTATAATCCCACCCGCTGTTGTGATTTCTGAGGTGACCGTGGACAAGTGGTCTTCCACTGATTAGGATTTCTGAGAAAGTTTTTGTTGTTTTGCTTTGTTTTTTTTCTTTGTTCAAGAGTAATAAAACATGATAAATACCATTAGTATTTATATTTGCAAAGTCCAAAATATTTTGAGTTTATTTATTTAACATCTTTATTTTTATTAATTTATTTTTAATTATATAAGTAGTACATTGAGGATGCTTTAGGGTTATTAAAATCTGAACAATGAAATCTAAAGTCTCCTTAATTACCATGTCACACCCAGTCCTCTCTCTCAAAGTAACAGCATTGCCCTGGTTTATAAACTTCTAGACTCTTCCCTGTGCTTTTACATATGTAAATGTATATATACTTAGAGGGATTTGTAGTTTTGTCTCGTGTCCATTATTATTTCTATGAATGATGTAATGTGATACCTTTTGCTCTGCTACTTGCTGTTTTCACTTGGAATTGTCTTAAAGCCCTGACCACATCTGCTCATATAAAACTACCCTATATTTTTAACCATTTGTCTTAGTCAGTTCAGGCTGCTATCACAGAATACCATCAACTGGGCGGCTTAAACAACAGGTATTTATTTCTCACAGCTCTGGGGGCTGAAAGTCCAAGATCCAGGTTCCGACCAATTTGGTTTCCTTCTTGCTGTATCCTCACAGTGCAGAGAGATCATCTCTCTCATGTCTTTTCTTATAAGGGCACTAATTTCACTTATAAGGGTTCCACCTTCATGAGTTAATCACTTCCCAAAGGCCCTACCCACAAATACCATCACACTGAGGCTTCAACATATGAATTTTAGGGAGACAAAAGCATTCAGTCCATAGCACCATTCCATGCTATTCCATAACTCAAGTGAACCATAGTTTACTCACCTAGTCCCTTACTGCTGGACATTTAGGTGATGTTTAGTCTCTTGGCTTCTATACATTGCTGCAAAGTCATGTTATTTGAGCCCCACCATATACATGGGTGAGTGTTACTCTAGGAAAAATAGTGAGAAATGAAATTGCTGGGTCAAAGGACATGAACACTTAAAATTGTCATAAATACTGACAAATAGCATTCTGAAGTGGCTGCACCAATTTACTCTCCCACAAGCAAGGTATGAGAGAACCAGTTTCCCTAAACCTCTGCCATCACCATCAAACTGTAAAATGATTTCAAATCGGATGAGTGAAAATGATTTCCCATTGTTGTTTTAAGACAGTTTTTCTTACTCTATTTCTTGCCCTCCTTTCCCTATAAATAGGGAGATTTTACCTAAGTAGATAGTAGTAGCAGAGACAGCAAGCTATCCTCCAAATCTCTTCTTCTTGGGCACACACCTAGACTCTGTTTCCCAGACTTCTTGGTGGTTGGGTAGAGCCTTGTTACTGGGTTCTAGCCATTGAAATGCAAATAGAGTGATGTGTACCATTTCCAGGACTGGCCTATAAAAACCCTCCACATATAATTTTCCATGCTTTCCTCCCTTCCACTGGCTGGATATAAACAAACATGAGGAGCCTAGAAGCCACATGCTGAGGATGGCAGAAATACAGAGGAAAGAGGAAAGATGCCAGGGTCCTTGAGTAACCACTTGAAAAAGAGCTACCCACCAATCCTGAACACCTGTTTTGGATTTAATGTGAGCAAGAATCAAACTTCTCTCATATTCAAGCATTTGCAGGGTTATTTATTACTATTACAGCAGCCACTGGTATTGTAGTGAGGATTGGCTCATTAAGATGATTGCAGATGCTATAACAACATTGCGAAAATAATCAGGGAGTCATCCTGAGCATATAGGTATACCTCCCAGCACAGAATACTCCATCTTAGAAACTATCTAAATAATTAGGAGCTATCTGAAAGCAAAAAAGAAAAAAAATCCCTGGAATATTTCACAGTTTGGCTAGAAAAGAGATTTCTTCCACTTTCCGGTCCGCACTGTGACCTAAGAACTACTTTGACTCCAATTGTTGGTCAGTGCTTCAGGCTTGGGGGACTCTGTTCCCTTGGAAATGTCCTGTCAGCCATCAGAGTCAATTACTGCAAAGAGTCTAGATGCTGCAGAATTGTTTCATCCAAGGTTAAAGACTATCTAAAATTCCATTTGCTGTTAGGATGCCGCCAACAAACTCAGGGCCAGAGGTGAAGCTACCACATGGTTACCAGGTCACCGTTGAAGTTGACTTTCTGTGGCATAGAGAAATTGTCCTAGGTAGAGTCATGCACAGCATTTCTCATGAAGCACAGCTGCCCAGCCAGGTGGCTGTCAAAGCTATTTGTGCAGGCTATTGTTCCACGGCTACGAAAGGAAACCAGCCCACCCCACCAGGTGACCCTCCCAGACCCTTCCCCACTGGACATAAGAACTAAAATTGGCCAGGTGTGGTGGCTCACACTTGTAATCCCAGGACGTCGGGAGGCCAAGGAGGGTGGACCACCTGAGGTCGAGAGTTCAGCCACGGCCAACATGGTGAAACCCCGTCTCTACTAAAAATACAAAAATTAGCTGGGTGTGGTAGTGTGTACCTATAATCCCAGATTCTAGGGAGGCTGAGGCAGGAGAAACCCTTGAACCCAGGAGGTGGAGGTTGCAGTGAGCTGAGATTATGCCATTGCACTCCAGCCTGGGTGACAACAGCAAAACTCTGTCTCAAAAAAAAAAAAAAAGACCTACCGTTTTCACACCCTGGTTACATCCTAATAATGACGACAAGCAGTCTATGCCTCTGGCCTGCCCTGGGAAGAGTAAGGAGGAAAGGGACTTTCAAAAAGACTCACCCATAAGTCAGATGCAAAAGTTAGAAAAGATCAAGGATCCAGATTGTCTAGCTCCTTCCACCATAGCAGCAGTTTTCAAACAGTCAAATAAAGCAGTCAAAGGAAAGCAAGCCTGGCTGAAGGCAGGGGGAGGCTGAAACAGGCCTGGAATCCCTCCTGTTTGTTGTACCCCTCACCCATATGAGTTTCTCCCTGGGACCCTGGGGCTCTACAGAGCACAGTTTAAAAACAACCTCTCCAGAGGCCTTTCCAGGTGGCCCATCCAAAGGTCTAGCAGGAAGCAAACCCCAGCGTGCACAGCACCTCACCCAAAGGTGTCAGACCACCAAATGTGAACCTGGAAATCTTAATGTTGGACCATAAAGCCATGCTGCTTGGTTTCTTTTTGCTTGTTGTACTCCTAGTACCTGGCTTGGTATCTATCACATATCAGGCACTTAATATCCAGGGAATGAAAGAATAAAGGAAGCTTAGTCTTTGCATTGCAATCAGTAACAGCATATTGGCTACATAGCACTTCACAGTTTGTATAGCACTTTCCCTTACATTGTCTCATTCAATATTCAGAACCTATTGTGATGTAGTCAACATAGAGATTGTCATCCTTTTAATAGAAACAGAATTTCAGAGACATTAGGTGACATACTCAGTGCCACAAAGCTAGTCCAAGGCAGTTGCAAGGCCAGAACCACATCTTCAGGCTCCAAGTACCAGGGCTCTTTATCCTACCCTTACTGCCGAGACTCTGATGCTGCCATCATAATGGTAGTACCAGTGGTGATGGTGGCATACTATCCATTAAGATCACAGCGATGTGCAAACCACATACGGACTGCAGTCCCTGGCCATAAGCACATGTCTGGTTGGCTGGCTGTCACAGCTACAGGTTCTATCTCTTCACACTGAGAAATATGGTCCTTGCTCACGAGCATAGATTACAGAGCCCATGCCAAAGAGTTTATGCCAGAGGTCACATGGGGTTGTGTGTGTGGGAAGAATAGAGAGAATGAGCAGATCAGCACAAACTCATCCTCATGACCTGGAAACCAACTCAAAACCCAAGTCCTACTTCATATGAAAAGTCACATCTGGGGGCTATTCGGTCTTGGAAAGGGAAACATAAGCTTGAAAACTATAGTTCCTGTGGTCTGGTATAAGCCACGAACTTGTTCCCTATGACTCGCTGGTTGCTGATTTAGTGCTTAGTAAGCTTAGGGTTAAACACCAGCCCCACCAGCAAATTTTGCGAAGGCTGCCCTATTTAGGCTCCCCACAACCTGCCATGACCCTTAGAATTAATTTCACCATAAACCTCAAAAGTTCACCTACTTCTAAATCAGTCCTTCAGTCTGAACAGGAAGTACACATACAAAGGGTCCAGGGTAAGAGAAAATAAACCAACCAACTCATCGGACTTACTTCTGCTTCTAGATTACCCAATTTATTCTCTTCGTGTAAAGTAGATAAAATAACTCTTCCCCACAAATGGCCAAAGCTGTGAATGCATTTTCACCTGCAGGACTCTGAGCCCCAAAAATAAAACAATGTATTTGACCCTCATGATTTTTTCTTCTTTGTTCTTCAAATTTGTCCTCTACTTACTTTGTCCATCTCAAAAGTGAGGACTAGGCAATTTGAAAGAACCCCCCACCCCCGATGGGGTACAGACCAATGACTTCAGCCCAGGAGAGGTGGAGAGTGCCGAATCAAGCCTCTCTGGGTTGAAGGTCATGCAATCACGTGATGAAAGCCCCTCCTGCCCAGCACAGTGCTGGATCCTGAAGGAGCAGAATTAGGAAGTTCAGGAGATCCCTAACTCTGCTTTTCTGACATGTGTGTCCTTAAAATGCGATTACCTCCTTCGCCTGATAATGTACATAATGTGAGTTTATCTCCAATAAAACTGGCTAATTCTACAATGTTTCATGGGGATTTCCCCCTGTGTCTGGGCCCCACCATCTTTTCACACCATTCACACAGATCCTGTAGAGCATCTGTCACATCAAGAACCAGAGAGACCATCACAGAAGGCAGGCCTGGGAGGCAAGGTGGGGTGTGTGGAGTCCTAGGCAGTCAGAGGCCTGAGATCCCCTCATCTCAGAGGCCTGAGAACCACCAATCAGTTCATCCTCATGCATTTGGCACATGTGTACTAGCACTGTGCTAGGTGCTGTAGAATGTAGAGAAGTAAAATGATTTTCATACTATCACTGCAAAAGGCTTGCACTCTCATGAAGAAGTCAGACACAACAAGGTGACACGGGAACACCACACTGGATCAACAACAAATATCCACATATTGCTACGTACTTCATACCAGGGTCTCCTCTAGGGACTGGAATACAGCAAAGACCAAGACAGACAAAAATTCCGCTCTCATGGAGTTTACATTCTTATAGGAAATATATGTCAGGGTTTGATTGCGGAATTCAGAAAACGAAGTCATCAGTGATTAAAAGAAAAGATCTGAATAGTCTGAAATAGAAGCTTAAAGCAGGTCTTCTCCTCCCACAGTCCTCTCTATTCAGTGTATCCCAAACTGAATTCATCACCCTTGACCTCATACACCCTCTTTCTGCAAGTCCAGCCTTACAAGCAAGAAAAATGGTGTTATACCAGATGATCCTAATTCATTCTCCTTCCCTTCATTCATCACCACCAATCAAGTAGGCCTTGTAGACTTTACCTTCTAAGTACCTCTGAAATCTGTTCCCTCCTCCACTTTCTCACTGCCGCAAGCTAAGTCAAGCCATCATCCTATCATCATTCCTTACCTACTGTAGTGGACACTGTCATGCACAGCCCAGATTCTCCCTCAATCTAAACTGAAGGACTTTTGCATCAGCTTTGGGAGAGCTGTCGGCGCTCAGCCTTCAGCTTTTGAAATAGTTCAGATATTTGTCCCTGCCCAAATATCATGTTGAATTGTAATCCCCAGTATTGGAGGTTGGGCCTGGTGGGAGGTGATTGGATCATGAAGGTAGATGTTTCATGAGCAGTTTAGCACCATCCCTTTGGTGCTGTCCTTGTGATCATGAGTTGGCCCTCCTGAGATCCGGTAATTTAAAAGTGTGCAGCATCTCTCCATGTCTCTCTTGCTTCTGCTCTGGTCAAGTAATGTGCCTGCTTCCACTTTGCCTTCCACCATGTGTAAAACCTTTCTGAGCACTCCCTAGAAGACTGCAGAACCATGAACCAATTAAACCTCTTTTCTTTATAAATTACCCAGTCCCAGATATTTCTTTATATCAATGCAAGAATGACCTAACACATCTGTCAACCACTGATGAGATTGCTTCAGCTGCAGAGAACTGTCTCACTCAAGGTGCATGCATCTCAGCCCAACCCAGGATATAGCTCTGGAGCACACTGTAGGGTCATCTGAGACAGCGATTGAGCCTACATCACAGAACAACATGGTCCTTTGTCCATTTCCTTTCACAGATGTTGACCCCAAGGACCCTCCTTAATAAAGAGACTGCATGTTGGGATCCAACCTACGATGACAAGACAATTTCAATGGCTCATGACTACCTCCTCTACCTTGGCAGAACCCTTCATCAATCCCCTCTCTGAATATCTACAAAAGTTATATTTCCAATCTCTGTAGTTTAACTTTTAGTTTTATTAAAGTACTAAAGTTTATGAAACCAAATGTAACTCATGGGTCATAAGGAAGAATGGTATTTCTTCCCAACACCCATCCCATCACCTTCTGGTATTTATTTTTACATTTCTAAATAACATGCTTATTATTCAATTTGCTGATGCTTTTCAGTTTTAGATATCTATCAACTTCCTGTTGTGAAAGATGAAGGTTTAGCTCTTTTATAGACACACTCTTTTCCTGTCTTTATTCTCCTGAGATTGTTATATCATAATTTTCACTGCTATTGTTGTTTTGATTCTATAACATTATTCACAGCTGATCCATGGCATATACTATGATTACATTTCTTTCCCTGTACAGTTTTGTTTGTTTGTTTTCCCTAGTTGTCTTATGTGCTTAGTTTTTATGTAGCCCTCAGTTCTATCATTTGAATTTATGTGTTCCACACACACAAATTCTTATGCTGGAATTAAGACCCAATGTGATGGTATTGAGAGAAAGCAATTAGGTCACTAGGGCTCCACCCTCATAAATGGGATTGGTGTTTTATAAAAGTGTTCAAGCAGACTCACTAGGCCCTTTTGCCCTGCATCCCTTCCATCATGTGAAGGCACGTTATTTGCTTCTTCCACCATATGAGGACTAAGCAAGAAGGCACCATCTTTGAAGCAGAGAATAGCCTTCACCAAACAATGAATCCACTGGCACCTTGACCTTGGACTTCTCAGCCTTTTATTATGATAGTGTAAATGTCTTTCTTTATGAATAACCCAGTCTAAAGTATTTTGTTATAGCAACAAGAATGGACTGAGATATCTCACTAGTATCTCCAATATTTCTCCTTACTAATATCTCACCAAACCTTCCACCAGAATATTTATTCTCAATATGTTTAAACACACCTGGTCATCAACCCATTTAACATTTTTTTCCTTGGAGACATCACTCCTGAAGCTCTCTCTTCCATTTTCCAATATGGACAGAAGCCTTCCAATCCTGCTCAGTAGTCCTCATCCTCATGGAACACATTTTCTAACAGCTTCCTGTAAAGAGTATGCAGGCAGTAATATTTTGAGACCTGCCTTCCTAAAAATTTATTCTATCCTCACAGTTTGGCTGGGTATAAAATTCTAGGTTCAAAAGAATTTTCTCTCAGAATTCCAAAGATATGGCTTCATGGTCTTCCAACTTTTAACATTGTTGATGAGGAGCCCCATGCTGTGTTGACTCCTGCTCTTTTGTATTTCTCTCTGTCTCTCTCTCTTTCTCCCTCTCCCTTCTTTCTCTCTCCTCTCTCTCTCTCTCCCTCTCTCTCCCTCTCTCTCCCTCTGTCTCAGCTTTTAGGGTCTTCATATGGCATTTTAAAAATTCATAATGTTTTCTGTTAGGGTGTTTTATCTCCTTCATTATGCTGAACATTCAACAGATCATTTTAGTCTGGAAACTCACATTCTTTGAACATGTCTTTTTGTTTGTGGGTTTATTTCTAAAAATGTCCTCTCTCTCTCCCCGCCCTCATTTCCTCTCTTCTCTTTTTCTAAACATCTTTTATGTATTGGATCTCCTGGATTTTCTTTATTTTTCTCTTCCATTTCAGTCTCTAGGTTAATTTGATCTAATTTCTAGGTTTTCCTCAACTCTATCCTGAAACTTTTTTGTTAAGAGTTATTTCTGTTCTCTTATTTTTAATTGCTGTGATCTTGTTCTCTGAAATTCCTTGTTTTACAACCTTCTGTTATTGTTTTATGAATGTAGTATCCTGTCTTAGATCCCAAAGCCTTTTCATCATGAGAATATTTTTGTTTTCCTTCTATACTATGCCTTGCATTCATTTCTTCTGAGTTCCTTCTGATTTGCTTAGTTTAAATTCTGTCTCATGTTAAAAATATTTCTTCAGATGTCTTATGTCCTTGGCTATTTATGTTTAAGAGTGAGGCACTCAAATTCTGACTGAAAGCTCTGTCACCGCCTTTTCCGCTAGTTGACCTCACTATTGATTGATCAGGTATGCCCAGGACCTTTTGTAAGGAGACCTCAAGTGGCAATACCTTTAGATCTTTATCTTGGGTGTATTGTTTTACTTAGAGAGGAATAATTAGAACTCCTGCCTAAACCTGCCTACCAGCATTCTGGGACGTTGAATGGAAGAAGGGAAATAAGAGGCCTCAGTAAACTGGCTTTAACTCAACCTCACCATCAATTTTATCTGGTGGCTCTGAGTCTAGAGACTCTCTGGGTACGACTTCTCCAGAGAGTAAAGCTTCATTCCTGCACTGAAGTCACAGACAGAGACCTGAGTATGTAGATTTGCAAAGGGCATATGGTAAGTCCTATTCTATTATTCCAATGCTGAGTGCACCTTAGAATCTCCTGGAGAACATTTTTAAAAACTGATGCCTAGATCCTCTCCTGAACCATTACCTCTAAGTTTCTGGGGTGAAGTCCTGACCTGCATATTTTTAAACTCTCCTAGATGAAAGTGATGCATACTGAGGATTGGGAACCACGAGTCCAACTGCTCCTTATAACAATTTTTAACTATTTCTCCTATTACCAGTGTCTTAGCTTGGGCTGCCATAACAAAACATAATGGGCTGGGTTTAAATAACAGAAATTTATTTTCTCACAGTTCTGGAGGCTAGAAAACTAAGATCAGAGTTCTGGCCAATTTGGTTTTCAGTCAGGGCTCTTTTCCTGGCTTGTAGATGGCCTCCTTCTCACTGTGTCCTCACATGGCCTTTCTTCTGAGCATGCATGGAAAGACAGTGTTCTCTGGTGTCTCTTCTTATAAAGACACTAATCTTATCAGATTAGGACCGTGCCCTTATGACCTCATTTAACCTTACTTATCTCCTAAAGGCCCTATCTACAAATACAGTTACACGGGGGATTGGGTTTCAACATAGCACCCAATCTATAACAGAAGACTTCAGACTCCATTGTCTCTGATTTCTGGTTCTTTCTGCAAATCACTTTGCTTCTTGGTTGTTCCCCAGCACAGTTTTTGCTTTCTCTGAACTGCTAAGTCATTTGTCATGTGCCTGTTGCTTTCCAGCACCCTCAATTTTATAGATATTGTTTATCTATTTTGTTTCTTTGGCTTTTTTATTTGACTCTTTATGGTCATGTCAGTGGAGTTTGGGGAGGGAGTAGAAATAAATTAAGTGTTTGATCTGCAAGTTTACCTGGTATTCCTCAAGAGTGACATTGTTAAGCTGCAGCCTTCATTGTGACTCTTCCCTAACTAAAACCCTTCAGTTTCTTCCCATGACACACAGAAAGAACGTCCAAACTTTTAAACCAGAACACCCATAGTGGCAGAGAATTAACATGTGTATTCCCAAGTATCTGGGATGGAGTCCAAAAGAGTCAATCAGTTGCATAAAATTTCTTTGAAATCTCACGTTTTATTTTTCAAATATATGCAAATTTTGCCCCTATTCCATAATGGATCTGTTTATTTTAATATAAGAATATTATTTTTAATTATTTGGCATTTAAATTGCTTTATTTTCTTTCTTCAATCTTCAAGTGAAATTGATGCTTTGAAAAACTGATCAAGTTTATCTCATTGCTTTGTGTATCTATGAGACACATATAATTTAAGAGGCACAGCCTTTATTCTTAAGGTGCCTTAGTCCTATTGAGTCCCCAAAACTGAGCCCAGTAGCTGGCTTCTAGAATATAATATGCTTAAGTGTTTGATGAATAAACTGAACTGAATAATCTTGTAGGAAGAGTATTACTTGGATGGGGAGTGGGGAGATATGGCATTTCCAGTAGACCATTTAGCTAAGCCCAAGCTCTAGAGGGAGGAATGAAGACATTGTCTAGTGAATGTCTGCTCTAAATGGTACCTCACTTGGGCTGGAAGCTTTTCCAGATGCTCTTATCTGATCTTTTTGCCCTGAGATCCCAGGGTAGCTGTGTCCCTGAATAAGCCTTTCACTGAAATATCTTCACCCTGACACTCAACTCCATAGAATCTTCCCCAACCCAGTGGTCTCATCTGCTTCTCACCCACCCCTCCTCATTGTTCCTGGGAAGATTAAATCTATGCTACATGTCCAAGCCAATGCTACAAGCTGCATGCTTGGAAGTAGGGCTGATCTTACGCTAAGGGACATAGTCAGATGTTCCAACTTTAAGCACTCTCCTTTCATTCCTTTTTATTTCTGCTCATTCCTTTCATCAAAACTCTAAATTCCAAAGAAATATGAGAGGGATTGGATTAATTAGCGGAGGAAGGTCAGGCGTGGGGCTCATGCCTATAATCCCAACACTTTGGTAGACCGAGGCAGGTGGATCACCAGAGATCAGGAGTTTGAGACCAGCCTGGCCAACATGGTGAAACTCCGTCTCTACTAAAAAATACAAAAATCAGATGGGCATGGTGGCACACACCTGGAATCCCAGCTACTCAAGAGGCTGAGGCAGGAGAATTGCTTGAATCTAGGAGGCAGAGGTTGCAGTGAGCAGAGATCACACCATTGCACTCCAGCCTAAGCAGCAGAGCTAGAATCCACCTCAAAAAGAAAAAAAAAAGAAAATAGTGGAGGAAGAGCATTCTAAATTTTTTGGGTAGAATTTCTGAAATTAGAGCCCGTGGTAGACAAGAAAATTATATCTTTAATGATAATCTTTAGAAGTAATAATAATAGAGAATACACATTAACTCATTTGATCCTCAAAACCCTATAAAGTAGTTATTACATTATTCCCACTTCACAGATCAGGGACCTGAAGCCCAGAAGTCACACAGTGAGCAAAAGCTAGAGCTGAGTGTGAGCTTAGCTGTGCCTGGTTCCACAGTTAGGCTCTTACCCATTATCTACCTCCTGGGATAGAAATGTAGCATCCATCTCAACAGCTCCCAGGCTTAGAGATTTCACCTGCCAAGAAAAATTCAAAATAATTTGGGGAGGGTAGATAAACACAAAATTGCCAAGTTTATATTTTGCCAAATAAGCACATTAAAAATAAATCCCATTATCACTATCACTTCATTTTTTTAATGACTTGTTAACACCACAAGATGGAATGAAGATAATCTTGAGATAAAAGCAGAAACTTAAATGGAATAAATTTAGACTTATGAAAAATAGGACAGCCTCCACATTTTCCCCACTTTGCTGAAGACCAGTAGAAACTATATGGGATCTACTGTGATCCTTTTACAGCATTTGGAGCCAGAGATCATCTCTTCTAATCTTCCGTGTTCTCAGGACACAGAGCTGAGTCTCTAGGCCGATGTGGAGTGGAAGGTGGGGAAGACAGACCCCCAAGTTCAATGCTGGGAACATCATAAGGAGGGAAAGCCTGTGCCTGCTCCTATCCAAGGCATCTTCCATCCTAACCAGGCTTTTCACACTCCCTTCGGGCAGTCAGTGTGTAGGGGGAGGTGAGCAAAGAGATGGGGAGAGAGAAATTAAATCAATGAAGCCAGTGTTCTGAGTGGGCTGCAGACAGCAAAAGTCTAAAATTGCCTGAGACAGAGGAGGACAAACACAATTTGCCCCAGGTGATTGAGAAAACAGTGGGGCTTGAGGTTCTCATTCTTGTACTGATTGTTTCTTCCTCAGTCTACTGTGTCATCAAGGACATATTCAAGAACTGAACAGTTAAAGGTAAGGATCTAGTCCCAACCATTGTATCTCCTAAATATTTTTCATTTTCCCCCAGCTGCTTCTCTGACTCTGACCCTCGTCAACTCTTTGGTGGACCACTGAAGTAGCTTTACTCCGGGTCCCCACAGCCCACCCATCTTTCCCCAGATTGAGCTTTCCAAAATGCAAACCTGTGATTCACCTCCTTCCATCAGTATCTCCTTCCTTGCCACCCACTTCCAGTCAACTTCCCAGTCAAGTTGAGCCCCTCCCACTCAGCACACACAGCAACTACACCACATCACAGACACACACACAGTGCATTCAGATGCACCTCACAGCAATAACTTAAGCATATCCTGAGACAGGTCCTGTGGTCTAAGAAGAGTATCGGTTTTGGAGTTCCAAGCTAAGAAATCCAGGAGTGGCAACCCGGAGCCTCACTCCTAATCTATGAGGGTCATCTGATCCCTGGCCTATTCCTTGGAATGCAGGACACACAGGGCATCAAGGCCCTTTGTTTAGGGTTAAATGGAGGATGCTAGGTGGAGTTTCCTGGGCGGAGGTGCTGAGTGAATATGCTGTATAAACTGCATGCTTTTTACAAACAGTAAGTTCTCCTATCTAGCCCACTGCCACTAGACTGCCCCATATGTAAGGCCTCAATAAACCCTATGTCTCATTCACTGGCTCTGGTCTTTTCTTTGGCCTCTCTGACATGGTTCCATCCCTACTGGAGTGAGTAGGGGTCTGGCACAACACACACACACACACACACACACACACACACACAATGTCCCTGATACACACACAGCAACACTGCCCCAACACATACACACACTATACACACACATACAGAAAGCCACACTCATCCACACCATCCTATCCCACTCTCTGCCTTAAATCCAATACTCCAGAAACACAGAACTTCCTCTAGATCACGGAACAAGTGTCCCTGGGCCTTTGCACATGCTGCACTCTCTGAATATTGCCCTCTCCCTTTTCCACCGAATTCTGTTCACCCTTGCAGGCCTCACCCAGGTCTCAGCTTTTCAAGGAATTCCTCTGAGATCCCCCTCTGGCCACCACCTCTCACATAGTCTGGGACATGTGGATGTGCATGCCTTGTCATGATGGCTGCTGTGATGGTTAATACTGAGTCTCAACTTTGAAGGATGCAAAATACTGATCCTAGGTGTGTCTGTGAGGGTGAGTCAGTGGGCTGGGAAAGGCAGACCCACCCATAATCTGGGTGGGCACCATCTAATCACCTGCCAGTGTGGCTAAAATATAAAGCAGGCAGAAGAATGTGAAAAGACTAGATTTGCCTAGCCTCCTGGCCTCCATCTTTCTCCCATGCTGGATGCTTCCTGCCCTTGAACACTGGACCCCAAGTTCTTTAGCTTTGGGACCTGGACTGACTCTCATTGGTCCTCAGTTTGCAGATGGCCTATTGTGGGACCCTGTGATGGTGTGAGTCAATACTTAATAAACTCCCCTTTATATCCTATTAGTTCTGTCCCTCTAGGGAGCCCTGACTAATACAACCTCTGTGTTCTGCTGAAGTCTGTGTCCATTGCTTCCTCCTTGGGGACAAAGGTCATAGCATACTTAGTTTTGCACTCTCAATGTCAGCAGAGCACCTGGCACAGAGTAAGAACTTAAGTAGATTTTCTGAACTGTATACTTGGATTTAGGGATATGGCCCCTGTCCCCAGGAGCTTGTAAATTGGCTAGAAGGATGATAACAGTCACAGGCATAAAACTAAGACAAAATACAGTGCTGGATTCAAGATAACCAAGAGCTAGAAGGCATGGTGGAGGATGTTCCCAACAATTAAAAGGAAAAACAATGTGAGCGTACATTGCTAAGAGGTTTCCTGGAGGACGGGAGAGGAAGAGAGGATGCGACAATTCCTCAGCGCCCCAGCTCGGGTTCTTTCTGGCCCCACTGGCCTGCACCTACCTGGTGCTTTTGTCAGGCTGGCCTCAAACCCCCAACTAACCCAGCAAGAGGCAAAATCACACAACAGCAACAGCATCGGAAATTTCCACATTTACACTTAACAACACAGGAATTTTCCAAGGGCTAGGTTATTGAACATGAAATCGGTAAATGAATGGCATGCGTTTATGTGCAGGCAACGAAGACAGGATGCAATTCTGCCAGGAGGCTGGGGGATGGAGGAGAGCCTCCAGGGATCTGTTAGGAGAAGCCCTCTCAACAGAACTCAGAGGGTAGAGAGCTTCAGGTGTAGGCATCCCCTCCAAAAGATTCCAATGTGCAGAGGGAGGTTTGAGGAAAAGCATCCGCCATCTTGCAATGAGGATGGAAAGTGAGAGCAAGAAACTTCCAGCTCAAAGCCTCCCATCGAACACCCAGCTTGGCTCAGCGCTGGACAAGAACTCCAAGCAAACCAAAGGTTTCATAGACAAAAACCAGGAGAGTTCCTCAGCCAAGAGGCTTCTGGGAGTGCAGGGGCCTACGAACTAGGGTCCACAAGGAAGCAGGCAGAGGGCAGAGGAGAGAGAGGCTAGTCCAAGTCAAGGAGGGAAGTTGAGGCACCAGCAGCCTGGACTTCTAGCCACATGGGTTGGCAGATTCCCTTATAGTCTAATGTTCCCAGTGTGGGGCTTCTAGGGTATGTCTTTCCAAGAATCTGTGAGCTTCAGAGACCAAATCAAGGAATGACCCCCCAGGAGTATTAGATTGGCTGTTGTCCCATACTCTCAGCTCCATGCTATGGTTCCTATGCAAATTTTCAAATGCCCTGATGCAAGTGGGCTTCAAAGTACAACCATACAAGGCCCAGGGAGTAGCAGCCAGTCACCTGCCAAAACCCTGCACTGCTGTTGCCCTTCCAGATTCACATACAGCCTTAGAAGGTCAGATTTCATGTGATGCCACCCCACGATTCCCCCACTGCACCCCAATAAGGTGGCTTTTTTTGAGCAGAGAAAGGACTTCTCAGCCCAGCAGTTCTCTGAGCTTCATTCTCTCCCCGAAAAGCTACTGGCCTCAGGCACTGAATCATTCAGGTCTCCCTTGGGCAAACCCAAGCCAGCCCTCGCCTTTGGTATTTGAATGAGGTTGCAGAGACCACAGCCAGCTGCATGCAAAGGCCGCAGGAGGTGGGGAGATGGGGAGAATTCTGCTCCATCCAGCTCCTCCAATATGCCAGTCCTCCCTCCCAGGATTGCCTCAAGTCTTCTTGGTATTGTTTGATGTGGAAACAGTGCTTGTAGAAATGCCTGGAATGACAAGGATGAGCGGGAGGGGATGCAGAGATAGATGGCTCTACAAGTCCATTCCCGAAGATGATTTTTGATCATTCTCTCAGCTCTCAGCTCCCTTACCCTTCCCTTTCTCTGTCTCTCCCCTCCCCCATTCCTCATCCACCATCCCACTCTCAGACCAGGACCACAATCTGTATACACGATCCTTCCCCCTTTCCTAGCTGTAAAAAGGATGAATTACCTCCTTGATCTCAATGTGATGGCCCTGTCCAAGCACCCACTCACCTGCTGGGTACATAATTGAAATGTGGTCTCTGAATCTGCAGCTGTCACAGAGGAATTGACAAAGAGACCAGAGCAGGGCCCCTGCACATACCAGGCTCTTCTTGGCTACTTTGAGCACAGGAGAATGCAATTTTCCACACCCTGCACAGGGGGAAGGCCACACGATGCTCTCAGACGCTGGAAGCACTCTAACTGGGAGCAAAATATTAGCAGAGATGTCCCCAGACTTGCTTTCAGCTGCCCCTCGTCCCAGTTCCTGCCTAAGAAGATTCTGGAAGGCTGACAGAAACCATGCTTATCCTCCAAGTCTGTGAGAAACTCTTGGCAACCTTAGCATTGACCTGTCCTATGCCTCAGTTTCCCCACCTGTGATGTAGTTACTCCAGCAGAAAAATCCATCAACAAGCAAATAACTGAAAATGAGGAAAGGACATCCCAAAACCGCAAGTATGAGTCTTTGCCTCATCTCCCAGGCCTTTGCCTTCCCTTCTCCTCCTCTGACTGGAGTCAATCCCAGGCTGACCACAGGGACTTCCCTCCTCCACCCCCTGCCTAGATCCTGAACTGATCCTAACCGAGACAGGAAGCTTCTACGGTGGCTCCGTTTCGTTCTCCTCACTATAAAGTTTTCTACCTTGGTTCCAGTGCCTAAATCCAAAAATGGATACTAAGCAGGGGTTTCCTGGCCTCCTTCAGTCCTAGAGTCTGCCCACAGCTCCAACGGTCAGCTGGGCTCCACGGTCTTCCATAGCAGAACTTACTGACAGCTTTCGACCAGGGCCCTGGCTGCAGCCCCGGCTCTCATCCACCCCCAGGCTCTGTGCTGCCATGATGGAGCCTCTGCTCCAGCAGACAGCCTCCTCCCCACACAGCTGTGTGTACAAGAGAGACTGGGGCTGAGTTTCCCCATGTCTGTCCATCTATCATGGGCAGCTCTCATGCCAGGCACAGCCCTGTCCCCATCCCTGTCTGTCCCATGAGGTCATGAGCAGATCAACACACATCATAGCAGGTCTAGGCCTAAGTGAGACAATGTGGGTAAAACTCCCATAAAAGAAAATGCCAGGGCCAGGCACAGTGGTCATGCCTGTAATCCCAGCACTTTGGGAGGCTGAGGCAGGCAGATCACTTGAGGTCAGGAGTTCAAGACCAGCCTGGCCAACGTGGTGAAACCTTGCGTCTACTAAAAATACAAAAGTTAGCTTGGCGTGGTGGTGTGTGCCTGTAATCCTAGACAATCTGGAGGCTGAGACAGGAGAATCACTTGAACCCCGGTGGCAGAGATTGCAGTGAGCCGAGATTGCACCACTGCACTCCAGCCTGACCAACAGAGTGAAACTCTGTCTCAAAAAACAGAAAAAAGAAAAAAAAAGTACTGAGCATGTGTACCCATGGTTACTGGGTTATCACATCTCTACTCTCTTTTACCCTTTTTACCTTGATCACATGAAATTAAAAAAAAATAGTAATTGTAAGGAAGCATTTTGAGCTTAGAGAGAGAAAGAGATGCTCTGGTGTGTGTCTAACCAGAATGTCTTAGCCTGTGGCGACAAATGCTCACTGACATTCAACATACAAAGAGCAATGACTCTGAGCCCCAGCCTGCTTCATCACAGGACATCTTATCTTTTCAAGTCTCCAGATATCCCTAAGGTCCTCAGGAATTACACCCAAGTGTCCATCCATCACGTCCCAGTTCCAGTGGGCACCCCTCACATGGTGCTCTAGGGGTTGGCGTCCCAGGGCAGCAACTCTGCAGCATCTGGGTCATATCAAAGTTCACCATCCAAGGACAAACTGAGAACACCCTTCATGGTGCCAAGGTTGGAGCCCCCAGACCTTATAACTCAGGCCAGTGGACCCAGAATAGCTTCTCTGTCAGAGATTCAGTGCTGATCCATCCTCTACATCCTGGGTGCCCAGATCCAGGGCTTATCCATTAAAAGGGACAGTGACAATTCTTCCAGTCCTTAGGCCTTTTGTGCTAATTTCCTATAGCAGGGTAGCCTATGCCTCAGTTTTCACTTCCAGCCCAAAGGGAAGATCAAACCTCATGCTCTTGTGTCCTCTCTCTGCTCCTATTTTCCTGAAAGCAACTCCCAACCTCCCCGACCTCTCACCATCACAACCATGTATACAATGACATCATTGTGTGTATAAGAAAAAGCAAGAATTCGGGCAAAGTAAAATATAATGTTTGCCACTCAGCTTGTCCTTTATTCCCTGAAGCCCTGCCAAGAACCAAGCGCCCCCACAATCACCAGTAGTAAAATGTTCCTAAAATGAACATTTATCTTTCCAGGCTTTACCTCTGCATTGAGTCAACACTGTCCGCCACCGCCCCCACCCTGCCACGCTCCCGCCCTCCCCACTGGTTCCCCAGCATGGGTGGAACTGAAGGGGCCATTCAGGGGGTCTTGCAGAACAAAGGATTAATCTTCTCCAAAATAATGTTAAAGTTTTCATCTATAGCTAGGAAAAGAAAGCATGTAATTCTCCAGTGATAAATTTCTGGCTTCTATACTCAAATTGTAAAAGTCTTAAAGGCACAGCACCCAGTTCTATGTGACACTTGTAAATTTCCAGACCACTGATCCGAGTCATGGGTAGAAAGGGCACCACAGAGGAGACCCAAGCTCTAGCCACAGCCCTTCCTCCGACTGGCTTTGGGTAAGAACACTGCCCAGGTTACTCATTTGTGAGTTGAGGGGATTTGGCTACATTTCTAAGGACTGCAGAGCTCCAATATTCTGGCATTGCACTATCATCCATGATAAGTAATTATAACCAAGACAGGATTTGGCCTTGACAGCAGTGTCTGAAGCATACATGAGAGACCTCTGACATTCTTTTCCAAAGCAGAAATGGTGCTCCATTCTTGCAGAGGATCAGGAAGAGATAGCAATGAGCCAACAGATGTTCATGGAGTGTCTGCTGTGTGCCAGACCACGCACTGGGTGCTGGGGTACACAGAGACCAGAGAAGACGTGATCATCATAGAACTGACAATCAAAGAACTTATGGCTTTCAGGGATTTTTCAGTTGGTAGGAGAAACTTACACCTAAATAAATGCATATAACCTAACCATAGGTTATCGAATGCATTGCAACCCCCCTCCCAAAATTAATTTGTTGGGTCCCTAAGCCCAATGTGACTGTATTTGGAGACAGGGCCTTTGGGGAGGTAATTAAGGTTAAATGAGGTTATATGACTGGTTTCCTTATAAGAAGAGGAAGAAAGACCAGAGCTTGCTATCTCTGGATGTACAAAGAAAAGGGGTTATGAGAGCACACAGAGAGAAGGCAGCCATCTGCAAGCCAGAAAGAGCCATCACCAGAAACCACATAAGCTGGCACCTTGATTGTGAACTTACAGTTTCCAAAAGTATGAGAAAAATCAATGTTTTTCAGCCACCCAATCTGCAATATTTTGTAATGGCAGCCTAAGCTGACTAATACACCATATTTCATCAAATCCAGGACACTATTGACTTTGTGACACACCATTGTCTTATGTCTACTGAAAAAAAAAGAAGAGGAAGCGCTGCCAATTAAACACAATACTTCAATACTTCTTATCACTTAGAACTTTTAAACTTACTGAAAAACTCTTTTAGAATCACTTAGTTTCGTGTTGCTCTCTCTTATACAGGCAAAAAGAGGAATAAAAGCAAAATAAATTAATTACACTATCCCTAAAACTTCTTATTCAGTGTTGAAGTCTTCTGAATCACTTTCCAGCACAGACTTGAAAATGGCACCATGAATGGATGACTGATGAGGTCGTATTTCTTAAAAGTGTGCTCCACTGTTGCTTCCAAGACTTTCTTCCAAGTTCTTGACACTCATGATGCAGATGGATGTTGATGCTTCCTTGCTTGCCTGTGATACACAATTCTTGCGCACTAATGTAACCATAACATAGCTTCATCTTCCTGTGGACTCTTTCTTTGTTTGTCCTTATGTTAATCTGCTCAGGTTGTCATAACATAAAATCATAGCCTGCTGGCTTTAACAACAGAGCTTTATTTTCTCACAATTCTGGAGACTGAAGTTCAAGATCAAGGTGCAGGCAGCTTTGGTTTCTCCTGAGGCCTCTCTCTCCTTGGCTTGCAGATGGCCACCTTTCTGCTGTGTCCTCACATGTCCTTTCCCCTGTGTTCACACATCCCTGGTGTCTCTTCTTCTTGTAAGGACACCAGTCATGTTGGATAAGGGCTCTATCCATATGACCTTATTTAACCTTAATTACCTCCCCCACAGGCCCTATCTTCAAATACAGTCACATTGGGGGTTTAAAGCTTCAACATATGAATTCAGCGGGATACAAATCAGGCTACTACAGTCTTGTAAAGCATTTTGTTGCTGCTTTGCAAGAGAATATTGACCTTATCTTTTGAATGGTAAAAATTTGCTTTGCTTGCTAGCATCACACTGACACCCTGCTATTCTGTTTTCTTTCTGTATAACCTTTTTGTTTCGGTATCAAATTAGAGTGACATTGTTTTTTAAAAGATATTTTAAATATAAAGTAAACCCCAGATATGCAATGTCCATCATGCACCTAACTCCACTGGAGGGATGACAACGTAAGCACCCATGACGAAATCTGTGCATGGTCAGAGAAGGATCACAGCAGTCAATATTGCTGTCCAGCCCACAGCATCATAAGATAGCATTTAACAGTGAGATACATCTCCCTTTCAGAAATGTTAAACGTGGGGAAAAGTGTGTGTGTTTTACATGAAATACGGTAAAAAATAATTAAATTAGGATATCCATGTAATTCTTGTGCAGTTTGGGTTTTTAATAAAGTCACTTCTATATAATATATAAGCAAATTGCAAAGTGTGAAAGGGAATGAATTTACTCAATATTTCAATGAAATTTTTAATGATTCATTTGTTCTAATCTCTTTCCTTAATTTTCTAGGTAATAAACCCTTCGCTATACAGAATGGTTCTATCCAAATGTATCTAAAATGATGCTGGATATGTCGAAAGCCAACATTTCTATAATTAAATATGTAAAGTATGATTAAATTTCCTCTCTTTTTCATCTTGCAGATTGTTTGTAATATAGGAATAAATGTATTAAAATTCCCAATGGCATACAAACCTTCAGGTCACCCTGTATAGTATTAAGTGATTGATTACAAGTCTGCGGAATGCTGGGATGAACAGAGTTGCCCCTAAGAAAGGATTTCTCAAGCTGAGACCCAGAAGGTGAGTTGCGAGTCAGCCAGGGAGAAGGGGTATTCCAAGGAGAAGGAACAGCATGCACAGGTGAGTGGAGGTAGGAGAGAGCAACTAGGGAGGAAGCAGACCGACTTGAAGTTGAGGGCAAGGGAGGAGGAGCACAGCAGGGCACAGAGCAGAGATGCGGGCAGAGGCCTTCCTGGACCCACCTTACCCCATCTAGGCGTATCCCAGAGTGCAAGGAGGTTGCTCACTCCACTTTAGTTTTCATAAAAAGATTGCAAATAATCTCAATGTTTCATCCATTAGGGGTTGATTAAAGAAACTACGGCTCACCCAAACAGAAATTTTTAGAAAGATCCAAAAAAAAAAAAAAAAAAAAACCACGACGTGGAACTCTTTATTGCTATGCAATGATCTTTGCTATGCAGTGATCTCCAAGACAGATTAAGTGCTAGATGCAAAAGGTGCTAGATAGAAAGTGCTAGATGCAAAACAGAACAGTGAGTATGATACAATGTAATTTGTGTTAAAAAACCAATTTACACTTGCTTATATGTGCTAAACTCTTTCTGGAAGGAGACACAAGAAACTAGAAGGGCTAGTTACGTCCAGAGAAGGGCATTAGGTGGCTGGAGACAGGGGTAGGAGGGAGAATTTCAATCGTCTGCCACTGAATCTTTTTCCTGCAGGAGGAGGAGGAGGGAGAAGAAAGATGTTTTCAGTGGAAGGGCAGCTCATATGGGACTGTGGCTCTGTTTGTGGGAAGGCTTGCATGTGGACAGGTAATGATGAAGCTCCTCCATGTTCCTTCAGCTTTCTGCAGGACCCTGTCTGTCTGGTATTGTTTTTTTGCTGTTTTACACAGAGATGCTCTTTGAAAAAGACCATAAACTCCTCAACGGCAGGAATCTTCACGTGCATGTTCAGAGCACCCACAGTACCTAACACACGTGAAACACAGCAAAGACCATGTTAATTCCAGCCGCCAGGTGTGCTGGCTCACCTGCCCCCATCCCCGACCCCACAGGAAGCAGCCTCTGGAGTCTGCTGCAAATCCAAATGCAGCATAATCAAGCTGGGGGACTTCTCTCCTCCTAGAAATTCCATCCCAGTCTCAGAAGCCATATTAGAATTGCTCTTTGTAGTTAAAATGACTTTTGCAGGCACCAAGGGGAGGGGTGTCCAAACTGAGGGTTCACAATCAGCCAGTAAGTTGTGAAATCAATTTGGTAAGTCCAACAAACCTTTTTCAAAAAGAATAAGGGTCTGCCTGGCATGGTGGCTCACACCTGTGATCCCCGGACATTGAGAGGCCAAGGAAAAGACTGTTTGAGAACAGGAGTTTGAGACCAGTCTCGGCAACACAGCAAGACACTATCTCCACAAAAAAATTTTTTTTAATTACCCAGGTGTGGTGGCACATGCTTATAGTTCCTGCTACTGGGGAGGCAGAGGCAAGAGGATCACTTGAGCCCAGGAGCTTGAGGCTGCAGTGAGCTATGATCGCACCACTACACGCCAGCCTGCGTGACAGAAGGAGACCCTCTCTCTTAAAACAAAAATGGAAATTTTCAAAAGTCAGAATATATGACACACTAGTAAAGGTAAGTATTATTTTAGGAAGATGTTTAATTTCAAATATATGTGTGGATATTGGGTCACAGGTAAAATATATTTCTTAACATGGGTTGCAGCCAAAAGTGTTTGAAAGACAGTGGCCCAGAGGAATGAGTGAGCAAAGGGCTCTGGAGTCGAGTTCAAACTTTACATCTATGATTTTGTCTCCCTGGCAGGTGAGTTAACCTCCCCCTCATGGTACAGTAGAGACAGTATGGAGACAGTAGCCAGGCCCCCCTCATGGGATGTTTGTAAGGTGCTTAGGCTTAGCTTAAAAGATTAGCTTAATACTTGATAAATGGTTAGCACTCAAGAAACATTCACTATCACTATCACAACCAAGAAATATACCCTTTGTCTTGCGCAAGAATCCCTGGCAAAGAAGCAGACCATAGACTTGGTTGTGGCCTGTGTTTCTGGCTGCGCCATGGCTCTTCTGCCCAGCAGCTTCTCCCCAGCATCCTCTTCCTTACTGCACAGGCAGCAATTGGCTCCACAGCTTCCTGCCTCTTCATCACCCAAGGGGCTGGGTGACCAGAAAGGTGCATTTCAATTTAGGGGAAGAACATTACCTTACTCTAATAGGACATTTGTTATCCCAGCCCGCTTTCAGCATCGGTTCCAGGGAAATTGATGGTCCCCAGCCACTGTAATTCCTTCATGATAGATTTAAAGAGGAAGATGATGAAGAAAATAATGGCAGTTGATCTGTGGTTGGAAAGAATATATGATGTGCATGCCCTGTCCAAAATTAAAGATGATGAATCAATATCTGAGAGGCAGAGACCTTTGACAAAAAGACATCCTTTCTGGTTCCCAGTGGCAGACTCTGAATCATGGGGAGGTTTGTTTCTGAGTCTTCTCATCTAATAAAAATCTCAAAGCCCACCTCCCCCTCTCTCTCATACTTCCCAAACCAACTGCCAACCCTGCGTGCCCAGCTCAGGTACAGGTCAAGAGAGGTAGGCACAGCTGAGATCCTGAGGGTATTAGAGACCAACAGATATTTCCCCTGGGATTAGGACCACACCCAGTGCCTCAGGCCAGGAAGCACTGGGATGCCTTCTCAGATGTGTTGGCTTAGTTTGTAGAGCTGAATGTGGTTCACAGGGGTGAGCTACCTGCTGCTCAGGATGCCTATTAAGAACCTATACCGTAACCAGACGCCAAGTCTCAGGCAGCTGCTTTCTTTGCCCTCATTTCATGTTCCCAGTCTGATATGGTTTGGCTCTGTGTCCCCACCCAAATCTCATCTTGAATTGTAATCCTCATAATCCCCATGTGCCAAGGGAGGAGCCTGGTGGGAGGTGGTTGGATAATGGGGGCAGTTTCCCCCATGCTGTTCTCATGATAGTGCGTTCTCATGAGATTTGATGGTTTTACAAGTGTTTGACAGCTCTTCCTTCACATGCACTTTCTCTCCTGCTGCCTTGTGAAGAAGGTGCCAGCTTTCCCTTCCGCCATGATTGTAAGTTTCCTGAGGCCTCCCTAGCCATGTGGAGCTGTGAGTCAATTAAACCTGTTTTCATTATAAATTATCCAGTCTTGGTTATTTCTTTACAGCAGGGTGAAAACGAACTAGTACACAGTTTCTGTAAGAATAGGAGAGTATCTTAGGCAGCTGGGGCTGCTATGGCCCACTGGTAGGGGCTCATCTTATGAGTAAGGAAATTCAGATATAGAGTTGCTGAATACATGAATCTAGGCTGGAACTAGGACCCAATTCCCAAGTTGCCACCAGTTCCACAATATCACAGACACAAGTTGGGAAAAGCACAAAGCGACGTGCACATGTAAGGTAGCATTACTATCAAGAGAAGTGAAAGCAGTAGGACCTGCAATGATTGATCAGAGCAGTGAGGAAGAGAACAAGATTGTAAAGAGAGAGGAGCCAGAGACAGGCTTGATTAGAAACCCAGGTTTGAATTTTGTGCTTGAGCCAGTACCTGGAATTCCAAGGTCAGAAGGTTTTTGTGGATCTGAGGGGTCTTTGACATTTGCATTCCTGCTGCTTGCTGCCCCAGCGACTGGCCTGATTTCCACTTCTAACAGTGGCACTTGCTGTGGAGGTTCAGTATATCACGGACTAATTAAGGCTGTTAATGATAGTGGCAATCCAGTAAGTGATCTATGGTATTATTCTGATCTATCTCTGTCATCTCCTTTCATCAGGCCATTAAGGTGACAAGCTTCATAGAACACGGTTAATCTCCCCTCTGTCAGTCCCTTGGTATTTTTTTCCCCTGGAAGAGCTATGGACTCTCTGAGAATGAGTCATCGAAGGATACAGCTGAAGGGCTGGACTCACCAAGCTCCTCCTCCACCCTCAGTCTGTTCCACTCAGAACACCTAAGCTCATGGGAAGTCTCTTTCATATTCCCTCCCTGTAATGGACTGAATGTTTGTGGACCCCTAAAATTCCTATGTTGAAGCCCTAATCTCCAGTGTGATGCTATTTGGAGATGGGGCCTTTGGGAGGTAATTAAGTTTAGATACAGTCATGAATGCAGGGTCTCTATGATGGAATTAGTGTCCTTATAAGAAGAAGAGAGACCAGAGTGCTCTCTCTGCCCTGTGAGGACACAGTGAGAAGGTGGCCATCTGCAAGCCAGCAAGAGGGCCCTCACCAGAAACCAACCCTACTGATACCTTGCTCTTGGCCTTCCTAGCCCCTAGAACTTTGAGAAATCAATGCCTGTTGTTTAGGCCACCCAGTCTGAATCCTATCAGGGGGTTTGTCTTATGAAAGAGGAAATGGAGATGTAGAGTTGTTGAATGCATGAAACTAGGCTGGAACTGGGACCCAATTCCCAAGCCACTGCTGGTTCCACAGTCTCACAGACACACGGCCACACATATGAACACACACTGTCATACACTCACAAACACTCACACACTATTGTATACACATATATACACCCACACATACACCAACACACACACACGTATACAGTCACACACGTACATATACATTCACAAACACATGCTGTCATACACTCAGAAACACCCACATGCTATCATATACATACATATACACTCCCACATACACACACAGTTGCACATGTACTCATATATACACTCACAAACACACATTGTCATACACTCATACACTATCACATATACACATATACACTCACTCACATGTACACACAGTCACACATATATTCACATATACATTCATGAATACATACACTCACACATGCCATCATATACACACATCGACTCACATACACATATTCAGTCACACACATACATATACACTCACAAACACAAATACCCACATGCACACACAGTCATACATATACTCACATATATATATTCACAAACACACACTCACAGTCACACATATACTCACATACACTCATTCACACAGTCACACACATATACACTCACAAACATGCTGTCATATACTCACACAGTATCATATACACATATACACTCACATACACACAGTCACATACATACACATACACCCAAAACATACACTCATAAACACACACTATCATATACACACAAACACTGACAAACACATTTATTCACACATTCTCACATATACACTCATGAACACACAGTGTCATACACTCACATACATACACTTACATACACAAACACAGTTACATATATACTCACAAAACACTCATGAACACACAGTCATATACCCACAAACACACATACACTCACATACACAGTCACATATATACTCATATATGCACTCATAAGCTCATACAAACTCAGTGTTATATACACATGTACATATGTATGCACTCACACATACACTCACATACACACACTTATGCATGCATTCACACTCACACATACACTCACGTACACACACTGTGTCACGCACACATATGCATACACGTACACACTCACACATCACGTCTGTCCTTCTGAGCACAGATATGCTTTCCATTTCCAACAGTATCCATAAGTCTTGATTACTGAGACTAATGACTTACAGAACTTTCCTCTTTTCCAAGTCTTACCAATGTTTCAGTGCCATAAAATACAGGATTTTGCCGTTTCCTATGGGGTCTTAGCCAAGGGACGTCACTAAGAGCTGTTTCTCAGCTTCCTTCTGCCTTTACACTCTCAGCAGTAATGCTGCTCGGTATCCCCAGTGATCCCTAATGAGGGGTCTCCTCCACCCAGTGCTTTTTTATCTTTTTGGGATAATTAAAGCAGAAGCAATCAAGGTTTCAGTCCTCATGTTCCCTCCTCAATCCAGCTCAAGAGAGGAAATACTGGTCTGATTGGGCTGTATCCCAAAATGCTGACTGAGCCACAGTACTAGTGGGCAAGATCTCTGCATTGAAATGGTTGGTCCATGTGGTCTGTATCTCATGATTAGACTGGGGTTCTGGAATGCATTGAAACTCATCTCACGATTAGACTGGGGTTCTGAAATGCACAACCCCAGTCTAAACATGAGAAATCACCAGACAGATCCAAATTAGGGGGATTCTGCAAAATATGTGACCAGCACTCTTCTAAGGTATCAAAGTCATGAAAATCAAGACTGGAAAACCATCACAGACTGGAGGAAACTAAGAAGACATGGCAACTAAATGCCACGTGGGACCCTGGAGAGGACTCAGGAACAGTAGCAGAAGAGCTTGTGACATCTGAATGAAATCTGTAATCTGGGGTGACAGTACTGTACCAATGTTAATTTTCCTGCTGTGCCAATGGCATGAGGGGTATGTAAGAGGTTAACGTTAGGGGAGGCTGGTGAAGAATACATGGGAACTCTCTGCTATCTTGACAACTCTTCTGTAAATCTAAAGCTATTTCCAACTAAAACATTTAACTACAAAAAAAGAAAAGGCAGGCCCAGCTTACATTACAATGTTCACTGAGATCATGCTGTGACCACGGACATGGTGGTGAATTGCTCAGGGAAGGTATGCACTGCAGTCATGCACTTGCTGGTACTGTTTATTAGGTGCAGGCATGCCAAATAAGAGCTGAGTTACAAGCATCCAAATCAATTACATTTTAATAAATAGTTTATATGTATATATATGTGTGTGTGCACGCGCTTGTGTGTGTGTGTGTATACACACACACAAGCACACACACACACACTTATAGCAATAAGAGATTTAGTCTAAGATCCGTGCAAAAGTGAGTTTGCCTAGCAAAACAAATTAACATGTTGAGTTTTAAAATGTTGATATTTGGCATATAACCCATTGGAGTTTTGTTTTTCCTATTATAGCCATAAAAATAGTTTTTGTATAAAATTCAGATCACTTCTGCAGAGAGAAAAGACCTGAGTCCCACAGAACAATTTGAGAATCACTAATGCAGTCCTTCTATTTTATAGGTGGGAGTCCAGACAGGCTTAACCAAGGTCACACAGCAAGTTAGGATGAGAACCTAGGTCTCCTGGTTTCTGGTTCTGAGCTCTCTGCACCAGATGGGTCAAGGACAGCCCCAGCAATGGAGCCTGAATCCCTGGACAGCTTGATGCATCACTGCAAAACAGGAAAGGCCAGGTTGGATGGGGCAGCTGAGAGCACATGTCCCACAGCTCATGCAGATGGGGCTGGTCAGGAAGAATACAATGGCAGCTCTGAAGAGCGAGTTTCAGGCAGCAGCTCTCTAAGGAGGCCACCACAATCTGCAGAAGGGATTGGATGGAGGATAGGGTGTGAGGAAGCTGGTGAGTAAAAGACCACCTCAAAGAGCATGGAAGAAAACTCCAGGCCTCCACAGGAGAAAGGAGCAGAGGCACCAACACCTGGGCCCAGCTGCTCTATTGAGCTGCCCTTGTTGAACAGCAGATCTTCTCAAGGCTGCCCCTTCCTGCCATTCACACTGCCCCAGAGAAACCTTCCCTGAGCGTCATGCAGTTTTCCTTTCTAGATAACTGTTATTCGTAGGTAAGATCATCTGGCTCATTTGTTCAGCTGTTTAACGTCTGCTTTCCCACATTAGAATGTCAGCAACTTGTCTGTTTTGTTCAAGGCTGAATAGTGCTTGGCACATAGTAGGCACTCAATAAATAGCTATTGTATGGATCAGTAAATGGACTCTTCCCACACCCAACGTGTCTCTGACCTTGTATTTTTTTACAGCAGAGATATTCCTAGATGCATCTCAGAGTCTGTTTTTCAAGAAGCAGAGGTTTTGAGGAAAAGCACTTTGCTGAGAACATCTCAGGCAGTGTTTTGTTTTGTTTTTTTTTTTTGCCAGCTTCATTTTTTCTTCCTAATGTGTGACAGGATGGCACCACCGGCTGCAAGCCATCCTGAGACCACGCTGCTTCCCTCCCGGGACTGTGACATCCACTGCATCTGGTTTACAAAACAAACACTGATAGTATCCCGTCCTTGGGTAAACCCTAATATTCCTGTCAGATGATTTCGCTGTCTTAGGAATTCAGCACTTAGAAGGATATTGAAAGTATATCCCAAGGCTAAAAGAGACTCGGAATTTCCTACATTGAATTGGGGACTTCAGCATCACAGACCAATGTTTTTGGCATAGTCTACTCGGTGCAGCCTTTATAAACAAGCATCAGACACAAACTGTCAGAGTTCTAAGGCCCTGCTATTTATGACCTTGGGCATAGGTACTGCCATCTTTCCTCCAGATTAAGAATGAAATAAAGACACTCAAGAATAATGAAACAAGGAACTCACCTTGCCAGATTTCAAGATTTATTAGGTCGACCTATATTCTTGATACGGAAGTGGCTTTTGAGTCACTGGTGAGAGGACGAATTCACAATAAATGGTGGCAAGACAATTGTCTATCCACACAAGGATATTCCATTGGCTATCCCAATGGGATATCCAGGGAAATGTGTGAATCACTACTCTCATCTCACGTAAAAATCAATTCCAGGTGCACTGAAGACTTAAATACAAAAAGCAAAAAAATTTAAAACACTTAGAAGATAAGATGGAGGAGTATTTTTACAAACTCAAAATCAGAAAGGGATTCTTACAACACAAAAAGAAAAGATTGATACAAGTCGACTACTCTAAAATCAAGAACTTCTGTTCAAAAAGAAAGAATTTTGAGGTATCAAAAGATACCACTAAATAAGTAAATAGCAACTGGAGAAAACATTGAAAAAATATTTAATCACACAAGGATTAGTATCTAGAACACAGACATAATTCTCACAAGTCAAAGAAAAGATAAAACCCAAAGAAAATTCTTTGACTTGAAAATTCTTACAAGTCAAAGAAAAGACAAAACCCGAAGAAAAAGAAAAAAAAAAGCATGAAAAAGGATGCCACTATATAAAGGAAATATGAAAAGCAAAACTAAAGAGAGGAAATATGAAAAGAAGGTCAATTTCATTAATAGTCAGGAGAATATAAATTAGGAGCACAATATCATACTCACCATATTGGCAAAATTAACAAATTCGAGCATAACAAGTGGTGGTGAGGATGTGAAGATGTGGGAATTCTTATGTCAGGAGGGTAAGTATAATTATTTTGTCAGGTCTATATTCAGGCATTTTGGAAAATAATATGGAAATGCCTTGAAAGTTAAAACTACACCTACCATAGGGTGAGTGATTCCACTCCAGGTACACATCCTAGAGAAATTCTTACACATGTGTACCAAGAGACATATGCACAACCATAATGCCTCCATTAAAAGCCTGAAACAACCTACGTGCCCATCAGTGAGAGAGTGCATACTTTAAGTCTGGTATCTGCACACAATGGAAAATTGGGTAACAGTGAAAAGTGAATGTAATACAGACACAAGGATAATCTTAGAAACATAATATTGAATAAAAAGCAAATTTCAAAGGATTATCATCAATATGTCTTTTTTAAACTCAAAATCAAGCAGAATGAAACAACATATTGCTTAATAATTCACACAGATGAGGAGGCGAAACTATATTTTAGAAGTTCAGGGAATGACATACATAAAATTCAAAATAGTGGTTATTTTTATGGAAGAGCAGGGCCATGGAATCTGTTGGGGGAGGAGAATGCAGACAGCATCTATCTTATTGGTAAAACTCTGATATTTTAATTTGGGTGGTGGCTTTAGCAATGTGTGTTTCATTAACATGCTTTATTTGTTATGTTGTTATATTCACTCTACGTATATTTATTAATACATTTATTAAATATTATATACTAAAATTTAAAATATTAAAAAATGGTATGAGGGAAAGCCATCTCTATTCCCAAATCTCATTATCTTCTCTAAAATGCATTTGTCCTTTAGGGGCATGTTGAGATTGATTAAGATCAGATTAATTCAAATTGTAAAATCATTGTTATTCATTTACTTGACAAAAATTATGAAGCCCCTACCATGTGCCTGCCCTGAGGACTGGTCACTGAGCAGGACAAACTTGTCTCTTGTTCTTGCTTTGACAGAGCTAAGACTCTAGGAGCTAACCTGAGTCCCAGAAAAATGTCTCCTTCTTTCACTTCCTCTTGGGCAAGCAATCTCCATTTCCTTCCCCATGGTGCCGCTGTCTTCTGAGAAGAGGCAGTGGACAAACGATAAAGACCTGTCTTGGGAGGAGCCTTTAACAGAATCTCTTCTGGGGTCTAGAATCTGCCTCCCAAACAAATCTCACTTTGTAATGAGACTTTCTTTGGCCACTAGACTGTCCCTCGATATGGTTTGGCTGTGTCCCCACCCAAATCTCATCCTGAATTGTAGCTCTCACAATTCTCACTTGTCATGGGAGGGACTCAGTGGGAGGTAATGAATCATGGGGGCAGGCCTTTCCCATGATACTCTTGTGACAGTGAATAAGTTTCACAAGATCTGATGGTTTTATAAAGGGGAGTTCACCTGCACATGCTCTCTCTTGCCTGCTGCCGTGTAAGATGTGACTTTGCTCGTCCGCTGTTATCCATGATTGTCAGGCCTCCCCGGCCATATGGAACAGTGAGTTCATTAAACCTCTTTCCTTTATAAATTACCTATTCTCAGCTATGTCTTTATTAGCAGTGTGAGAACAGACTAATATGTGCCCCCCCTCCCCACCAAGTAATTAAAGCCTGAAGGGCTTTCTATACATTTGGCTGATGCCGTCTGCTTAGACCACAACAGTCTGAATTTGGATCCTGGCACCATGAGTGAAATGTGAATGTAAATGGCTTGGAGGCACGTTTTTCACGAGTGTTGGTGTGTCGCTTGTGTCCCACCCTATCCTTCTCAGCACCCTGGTGTGTTTAAGCAACTTGCTCACTCCTGAACACCTGGTCTCCCTCAATGTGCCAGGGCCCTCAGTCCCTGCTTGCTTGCCACGTGCTCTGAGTCTGGCCAGTCCTATATAAAGGGGAAGTGGTGACTCATGGCCTTGCTCTGGCCAAGCTACTGCTGTGAAACCTGCCTGGGAGACACTGACAGAGGCTCTAGCCCTCCCTTGTGCTGAGGAAAAAGGCTCCAGCTCTGTAAGGGCAGTGACTATAGGAACAACAACTCACCCCTTCTGTCATCTGAGCCATTTCCAGCTCAGAGAGGTAAGATGCCACCTCCATTAACTTCCTTTTTTGGCTAGGAATATCCATTTTCTTTCTCACTGAGTCTGAGGAGGTAGCACTAGAAAAGCTTACTTGTGCTTTTATCATTCAGATTTCTAGGTAAATTCTTACTCACCCAGAGACAAAAAGAACCTGCTCTAAGCTCCACCTTAGATGCAAATATTAGGTATTAATCAGACAAAGAGAAGGCTGAAATATGGGTCTACCTGAGAAGATGGTGTAAGGGGATTGCAAGTGGAGACTGATAGCCCCAAAAGCTCGGAGAGACCCCCAGACAAGTCAATCAGAAATCCCCAGGGTAACCTTCCCGTAAAATTTTCTGCCACAGTGGAAATGCTCCACGACTTTATGTCCAATATGGAAGCCACAAGCCACGTGTGTCTCTGGAGAACCTGAAATGTTAGTGTGACCAAGAAACTAAGTTTCTAATTTAGTTTGATTTGAATTAATTTGAACCTGAAGAGCCACATATGTATTACTGTATTAAACAGAAGGCTCTAGAAAAACACTAAACTTAAAAAAAAATAAGGGGTGTCAGTGAGGGACGACCACCACAGGAGGCTTTCAGCAGGTTCTGAGCCAAGTTTAGAAACTTCACATGGGCCAAGCTTCAGCAGGCCAGGGGAAGTGGAGTTTCTACCTGAAGCTGAGGGAAAATGCCAGCTCCATCTCCACAAAAATAATATTTTCTAGGTACCGAGACAAGAGGGTAAAGGTAGATGTAAAGAAGCCATCACTGTGTTGTTTATTATAACACAAACACCAGAAGTAATAGGATCAATACAATAAAGACTGCTGGGCACATATAACAGAACATTATACAAACATTAAAAATCAGGTTTTTAAAAAAATTATTCAGTCACATAAGTGAAAAAGCAGAACACAAAAAATACATGTGCATCATGATCAAAATTTCATGGAGGTAAATATACTATGTATATATGTATAGAAGACAGCTTAGAATGAAATATACCAAACTATCAACAGGAGTCATTTCTGGGTGGTGAAATTTTGAATACTTTTACCTCTTCTTTAAATATTTTTGCATTTTTCCAAATTTTCTTTAATGGTCATTTGTTATTTTATGCCAAAAAAAAAGTCCTATTTAGAGGATGCGTTTTTAATAGTGTAGCAAATGCAATTTATTGATAAGCAAACAAAGCAAGATACAATAGTGTACATGTAAGTTCTAGCATAATTACATAAGCCACATGTGGAGAAAAAATGGTAATGTTTGCGATGCTGTCATGAAATTACATACCTTTCTACTACAGTATTCTTTTCTATAGCCATCTTTTCCGCAATTAGATATGTATTATTTTCTAACATGGGGGTGGGGAAGTCTAACTCATCTGAATGGATCTCCAACCCCAAATATTTAAACAAGCATGTCAGGCCCTTCCCCCAACCCTGAGTAGACTTGAGCCTTGCCCCTCCCCTGGCCTCTTGGGGACACAGTGGCAGTTTCTCCCCCAGCACCCTCAGTGGGCTTCTGACACTCCCGTCCAAACTGGATGGCTATTCACTCACCCTTTGGGGCTGACCCTTTCTCCTCCATCCCCTCCCACTCCATTACCGCACCGACTCATTGAAAGAGATCAATAACTATGAAAAACAATTGATTTTCTACTCCCCTCTACCCCCTTCCTTCTCTGAGTGAGTCTGCCTGGCATGCTTAACGGGAATCAAACCAGAGAGGAAGTGCTGCGGCTTCCCTGGTGGGACATTGTGCTCTTTCTCCCTCTCGGTGGCCCCTCCCTCTGCACTTTCAGGATTTCAAGATCCACGCATTACTCTTTATCAATTTGGCAGATGCTACTGCCTTTTCCGGCTCACAGGCATCCGTGCTGGGCTCCTCTTGTCTGCTTCCTCTCCTGCTAAGATCCCAACACCAGCATCTTACCCAGAGCCCGCTGAGATTCGGGCTGCAGCTGCACTGCCCTGTCCTGGGGGGATAGAAAACTATAGCAGCTGGTTCATCAGGCTTGATGGTGCACCCCAGAATCTTCCCTTAAGGAAGGAGAATTCTCCAATAGATTCCCCTCTCCGTAAAAAAAAACCCATTCCCTTCATCTCAAAACAGAGGAGCTCAGAGTTCTAAGTGGAGCAGAGTTTCATGGGAACCCCACCAAACCACCTCCCTCTGGGGCCCAGCTTTATACAGTAGACAGAACATTAGCATTTACAGGTTTATCATTTGCTATTTTGACCCAGGCGGTCCATCACCAAAGTGATTTGCAATTTTACTAAGGCATGAATTTAAATTGTTTTTGCTGCATGGTTGATAAGGCAAAAGAAAACAGAAGGTGTGTCAATAATGAAATACCCATTTGGAAGGGAAACTGAGGCATCAAGAGATGAAAGTATTGGTACAATGGGTCCTTAAAAGCTCTAATTTCAGGCCCATAGCAGAGCATTCTGAATGGTTGAAACAGAAACTAATCTAGATTTATTAAAATGTCAGTTTCTTGATATAGTGGTCTCTTCAACAAAGTTTTAATTGCTAGCCTCCCACCAATTTGGAAAACACACATAAACACACACACACAGTTTATTCAAACCTTTAAACTACGCCTCTGCCCTTAAAGTTCTCCATTCAGTCAACCTCCTAACTGTGAAATTCAAATGACTCCCATTGGGTCCTCATGGCCCTGCCCCCAGATCACCAAAACAGGAACTGTGATGCTTAATATTGACTGTCAACTTGATTAGATTGAAGAATGCAAAGTATTGTTCCTGGGTGTGTCTGTGAGGGTGTTACCAAAGGAGATTAACGTTTGAGTCAGTGGACTGGAGAGGCAGACCCACCCTCAATCTGGGTGGACAACATCCAATCAACTGCCAGCCTGGATAGACTAAAGCAGGGAGAAGTGGAATGAGCAGATTGGCTAAGTCTTCTGGCCTTCATCTTTCTCCTGTGCTGGATGCTTCCTGCCCTCAAACATCAGACTCCAAGATGCTTGGACTTACAGCAGTGATTTGTCAGGGGCTCTCTCAGGTCTTTGGCCACAGACCGAAGGCTGCACTGTTGGCTTCCCTACTTTTGAGGTTTGGGGACTCGGACAGGCTTCCCAGCTCCTCAGCTTGCAGATGGATTATTGTGGGACTTCACCTTGTGATTGTGTGAGTCAATTCCTCCCTTCACATATACATAGATCCTATTAGTTCTGTCCCTTTAGAAAACCCTAATACAGCAACCCTCTAGAAACACTGCCCCTGGTGGACATCTGCGAGTATGGCATCGAACCGCTACGGCCAAACGGACCCCTCCTCATCCATTCATCTTTCTTCTTAGTTTCATTTGCCTCAAACTATCTCCATATTTCCCTCCTTACCCCTGTTTACCCAAACTTTCTTGGTACGGCTTGGGTCAGCCTGTGACACTAGTGAGCACAAATTACATCTCAAGGAGGGAGGTCATGCCACCCTGGGCCCAAAGCACAAACCACATGTTCTGCAGGAATAGCATGCACCCCCTTTTGAATGCAGTGCACAATTTCTTCCTGTGTGTGCACTTGGGACTAGAACTCCTTAATGCTTGGCTTACCAGTCAAGTGGTAAGCGTGCAGGAAACCGAGCAGATGGAAGACTAGGGAGGCCCAGGTGCATGGAGGAGGGCTGAGTCAGGAAGTAAGAAGAGGAAGAGCATTTGGGGAAGAGGCAGGACTTGAGCAGTGAGAGTCATTCAGTGGGATTCATTTCGGGGCAGCAAGTGAAACTTTGCCAGTCCCCCAGCTGATGACACAAACTGCGTCATTACAAACTCATATCTGTAGCTCAAGGTTTAAATCTGCTAAAATGCAAATGTCTTGGTAACACTTTAAAAAGAGGTCAGTGTTTTCTTCAGCTGTGAATGTGCCTCCGCTTCCTGGAGGCTAGTTTTGATCAAGAACAGGAGAGGAATAGGCACCTTGAGCAAGGAGGGGGCCAATAACCAGGAAAGCTGAGAGAGCCAAGCAGCAGGGAAGGCCAGGGAGCTCACTCTGCACCGCACAGTTACTCCTCAAAAGTCAACCTCAACCTCTTCATCTTTTGCTTTCTTGTGATTCCTTTTCCTCTACTCTGCATCTTTTCCCTTTCTCTACATATTAATCCCCATTCCAGCCAGGATGGCTACAGGTTTCCCAGCTTGTCTGCCTCATAGGTTAACTGGGACGTGTCCTCAGGACTTCTTGGGGCAGTTTTTAAATAAGCTCTTTTTTTTTTTAGACAGAGTCTCACTCTGTCGCCCAGGCTGGAGTGCAATGATGCAATCTCAGCTCACTGCAACCTCCACCTCCCGGGTTCAAGAGATTCTCCTGCCTCAGCCTCCTGAGTAGCTGGGACTACAGGGGTGTGCCACCATGCCCAGCTAATTTTTTGTACTTTTAGTAGAAATGGTGTTTCACTGTGTTAACCAGGATGGTCTCGATCTCCTGACCTCACGATCCACCTGCCTCAGCCTACCAAAGTGCTAGGATTACAGGTATGAGCCACCAGGCCTAGCCAAGCTCTCCTTTAACACTCTCCAGTTCAGTAGCTGTATTAGTCTGTTCTTACATTGCTATAAAGAACTACCTGAGACTGCGTAACTTATTAAAAAAAGAAGTTTAAATGGCTCAGGTTTAAAAAAAGAGGTTTAAATCGTAGGCTGTCCAGGAAGCATGGCTGAGGAGACTTCAGGAAACTTTCAATCATGGCAGAAGGCAAAATGGGAGCAGGCATGTCTTACATGGCCAGAGAAAGAGGAAGAGAGAGCAGGGAGAGGTACTACACACTTTTAAACAACCAGATCTCATGAGAACTCACTCAGTACCACAAGAACAGCAAGGGGGAAATCCGCCCCCATGATTCAATCACCTCCCACCAGGCCCCTCCTCCAACATCAGGGATCACAATTCAGTATGAGATTTGGGCAGGTACACAAATCCAAACCATATCAGTAGCTTTGTCTTTCTTCCTTCCCTATTTCCTACTTTTCTTTCTTCCTCCTTTTTCTTCCCTCTCCCTCCCTCTAATCACCTTTCCATCAATATTGATTAGGTGCCTGTTTACATGGTAGGCATGGGGAGGTGTAAAGATATGCAATACACAAACTAAGCCATCATTCTCCTTTCATCCAAAATCTACTTCAGAAGCTAAGCCCAAGCTTAGAAAGCAGTAAACACGTGGGCTTTAATTCTAGTTCCTTCTGTGACTCCTCCACTCCCTCCTGTAGGTGGACCTCAAGCAATTAAATCAGCCTCAATGCCTTGGTTTCTCTATTCATAAACAGGGACAGGAGTAAAATAGAAGATCCTTATTTTTTCCTTCACAACCTTGAAGAGAAGTATATTCATTTGTCTATGGAAGCATACTCATTTGCATCCCTCTAGGAACTCACAGAAAACCAGGTGGCATTATTAAACATACCAGCAAAAGATATTTCAAGATTCAGAGAATGTCTTTCTATTTTGTATATTAATGCTTTGGTAAATCTATCCTAGAGATTGTGTAATAATATCTCATTTTAAAGTAAACTGAATTCATTATTGTAGTTTGATGCAATCAAGTATTTAGGTATATATGTGACTTTTGTTTTTCCCATCTCATACTTTGAAAAAGAGCTTTCAATAAAGATTCCAAAAAAGGTTGCTTTTTTTCCCCCTAGAATTTTCATTGTCTAATAATTATTATATCGCTCCAAGCATGAGTTGTATCAAGGCTTTATGGCTTTTTCTGAGTGGCAGCATTCTGTGCCAGAAAGAGCATTAGATTGAAAATCCTGAGACCCGGATTCCAGGTATCTGTTTACTAATTCTTTATCTTTTTAGTTAAGGTTCTCTTGGTAACCAGTAAAGATACCAGCTCTAAACGATCTTTTATTTTTTATGAAGAATTCATTGGAAAGCCCCTAGGGTATGAAATTGATAAAAGTGTTGGACAACCAAGTCATGTGAAGAGAGGGCATGCAACTGGCTCCAGCACTCAGCATTAGGAGAGCATGGACTTCCTTCCAACTGTGCCACCCTTCACAGCCCTACCCTCAAGAAGCCTTCCGCCTGAGTCCCTATGTCAAATGTCAGCCTCTTGAGAAAGAGACTGATAAGCTCAGCCTGAGACCAGGAGAGAGAACCTGCAATCTCTGGGGTCTAGGTCAGGAGGAATGACAGCCCAGATGTGGCTCTGAGGCCTCCCCCTATACTACAATCATTCTCAGGAAAGAGGGACATCAGTAGAGCTGGGAAGGCCTGCTATGGTTTGGCTGTGTCCCCACTCAAATGAATCTTGAATTGTAGCTTCTGTAATTCCCACATGTTGTGGGAGGGGCATGGTGGGAGGGGCCTGGTGGGAGGGGCCTGGTGATTGAATCATGGGGGTGGGTCTTTCCTGCGCTGTTCTCATGACAGTGAATAAGGCTTACAAGATCTGATGGTTTTATAAAGGGGGGTTTGCCTGCACAAGCTTTCTCTTGCAGGCCACTGTGTAAGATGTCCCTTGCTCTTCCGCAGTGATTGTGAGGCCTCCCCAGCCATGTGAACTGTGAATCAATTAAACCTCTTTCCTTTATAAATTACACTGTTTTGGTTATACCTTTACTAGCAGCAAGAGAATGAACTAATACAAAGCCACTCCAAGAGGCCTCTGCCAGTGTCTTTGGGCCATTACCTGGGCTTCTGTTCCCTGGGCCTCTGTTCCTTCTGTAAATGTCAGAAGTTTGACTAGATCATTTGAGATCCCTCCTAGCTTCTTGACCATAGGGTTCATGGTGGCATTCCCTAGCACTTCTTGAAAGCAATAATGGGACTCTTTGGACATCTTTCAATATTTCCAAAAATGAAACAGAAATTTGTATGGGAGACAGGTTTGCCTGGGCACACTAAAAAGAAAAAAAAATCATGTTTCAATGTATGGCCTAGAAATTATGTCAACCCAGTAGGATGGCAACAGTATTTTATCAATCAGAAGCTCTGACTGGCAGTTAAATTTTGATTAACATAAGATGGAAAAATAATCATTGTTTAATCAATGTATCTTGATTGAAAAAAATGTCTTGTGAGATCACTTAGAAGTTAAAAGCATTGGCATCCTTCATGTATATTGCAAGAGGAAGCTTAATTTATTTTTTGGAAGTTAGAATACATTTCCTCACCCATACCCACAGATACTTACAAGAGAACTTGGAAAACAAGAAACTGGTAGCTGCCTTTACTCAGCCTCCAGAATAAAAAGCCCACATGTATCCAGTCATGGTGTCAACACACGAAGTTGTTGTAAATGCCCATATGCATTTAGCCATGGTGTCAACACCCAGAATTAGAAGGTGAGCTTCAACAGCAGGTCTTTGTAAGAAGGAGGCTACATTTCACCTCAGAAAAATTACCACCAATGCACCTACCCTCTCTAAAGAAACTCAGAAGGAGAACTTGACGCCCAATATATATGTGCCACTTTTGCTCACTGTGTGGACATTAACCATTAAAACACATTTAAAAATGATAGTTAGCCATAATATATTATTATGTGTTAAATAAAGGATGTATTTGGGGCTAGTCATATTCTTTCTGTAGCTAGTGTTGTGTCCATGGATCAGTCACCTCTGCCTCTGAGCTTCAGTTTCCTCCTCTGTAGACTGAGAAGCTGAATATGAGGCTAAGATTCTTTCTAGCTCTAATTTGCTGTGTTCCAAAAACATGACGCATTACTGAGCTCTTCCTATGTGCCTGATACTATTATAGGTGATTATAAATATATAGTATGTCCTTTAATCTCCAACAACAATGCATTCTTTTCATCCCTATTTTATGAAAAAAGAAACATGCACAGAGAGGTCAAGCTAGGGAGGAAAAGAGTCAGATGTCTGTATCCTGAAAGGTACTCTGAGCCTGCACTGGAAGCTTCCCTACATCCCCTTTCTCCAATTTCTTCAACACAACCTGAGCAGATGCTTGCATGTGCAGTTCTTTTCATCTTTCCCCTGACATCACCCCTAATCACCTAAGTTACTTGTCTCTAAATTGCCTGCAATTTGTCTTCATATTTCTAGAACAGAAGAGATGATGTCAATGTACCTTCCAGGTGCAGTTTCCTTGGGGATCCCTGAACAAGGAGGTACACTTCTTCCGTGGAAGTTTCCTACAGAAGAGTAGAGGGTCTTTCTGGATGGTGCTGCCCAAGAGGCAAGAAACCACAGGACCCAAAAAAATAGCCACGGAGCACCACTGGGGATAAGTGCCTGACAAATGAAGGGGTAGGGAAATAGAACCCAGGGAAGAAGGTTAAAGAAATTGGAATTTGCTCACCTAAACATAATAAAACTGATCGATACTGGGAGACACTTCTCCATGGGATTCAGCTTTTTGCATGTCTTGTAAGCAAGGTGCTAACTTTTGTTCTAGATTACCTTTTCGAGAATATTTGTGTAGCAAACATCCCTGGAAGACAGAAATGGGGTCTCACTCCAGAGTGAAGAACAGGAATGTTTACTGCCTATTGGAAAATATTTAGATTCTCTAAGCTCAGGGTTTCTCTCTTACAATAAAACTTGCTGGGTATGCAGGTGTTATCTGGCCATCTTCATTCCCACCCTATGGGAACTGGGTCCAGGGAACCAACACAAATAAGGTGACAATCTGTTTTTGCTGTGAGTAATAAAGTTGTTCATCTCTGATTCAGGAATCTCATGTCTTCCACCAACTTGAACAATAATAGGCTAACTATTACATTTTAAGTAAAGTAAAATCTCAGACCCTTCACAACTCCTGGTATTAATAGACTTGAGAACAAATTTCAATAAAAATAACAGTATATCTTCAAACAAGGTCAATAAATTTTATTTCTCATTTCCTGGAAACTCCAGAATATCTTCTACAGTAGGAAATGAGATGAGAGATCCAGGCCTTTGGATTGCTAAATTTGCTAATACGTATATAGCTTGCCAATGGCAATTTTAGAATCTCCTATCCCAGAATATTTTAAAGGATAATCTAAATACCTATGTGATTCAAGTGTGTCAGGCCTAGACACACTTGAATGCAAAGGCAAAGGAAGGCACTACCATGGCACTAGGAATGCTACAATGTCTTAGAAAGCAATTCTGTCCATATGAGGCCCTTAGCTTGGTTCTTTTTTCACATGAAATATCCACAACCTGTGAGGCTTTCTCCAAAGAATTAGCTCAAAGTTGGTCAACCCTAATCAAATTGTTGATGGTTCCCATGACCCAGTTAGTCCCCTTTTTTAGAAGTGAACAAGCCTTTTTAAGAAGTGAATCCTACCACTGTAGCTTCAGGCCTGCCATGAGAAGCTCCTGATGGATTCAGAAGATCACCAGGATAGGGACTAGATGGTGCCAATCTCCAGGACCTAGAAGCTTGGGTGGCTCCTGCCCTCCTCACTTCATGGTCCTTGCCTATTCCCTTCTCTTCTGTCTTCCCCAAAATGTCTTCATAAGGATGGCTTGAGGGATGACCAAGTAAGGGATTGGGTAGCCTCAATGATTCATCATTTCTCAGATGATTAAGTGAATGATGATGGCATGGAGCTCTGAGCACTATGAGCTGACATGCTCATCTCCTTGCTCAACACAGCACTTCCAATGGCCACACCCTTATACACATCCTTTGTGAAGATGACATCAAAGGATTTCACAGGAAACCTGCTACATATGTCTACATAATTCGCACTACTTACCCTTGTACAAATTTTCTCCTCTTGCAAAGCACTGTTAACTTATTTTATTCCAAAACCCTATAGTCATGGCAAATATTAAGCCCATCTCACAGATGAAGAAATTGAAGCTTATAGAGGTTAAAAGTGTTGCTTGACGTCACAAGCTAGCTGTTATGTGGCATAGTTAAAATGGAAACTGAAACTGAAACCCAGATGCCTCACTCTAGGTCCATGACCTTTTCCGTACCATGCAGATGGGGGATGCAGGCAGCAGCCAGGGATGAGATAGCCTCACTTTACAAAAAACAAGAATGATTTGTTCAAGGTCACATATCACGTGAGCTTCACTGATCCAGACACCGGGAAGCTACAGAAGATTCATCTGTGCTCAGTCTCCAGCAATTTTTGTAGTTGGCAGAATGTTCTAGGGGAAAAGGAGAGGGAAAGCGAATGATCTGGGGACACTGACAAAGCAGCTTGCCCTAACTGTCCTGAGCCACAATGCCCAGAGCATGCTGCTGAGAGCGGGGATCAGAAATGCCACTCTTGGCCCTCTGGCCAGGCCTTCCTCCTGACTGTCCAGCCAAAGCTGGCTCAGCTGCCTGAAAATCTTATGGCTCTGGGAAATGGCGATGAGTCAACCTGGTCTCTCCCCTGCCTTTGCCTCTGGAGCTTGCTTCAGATGGTGGCACTGCCTGACACTATCTGGCGAGCTGCAGGGCTCCATGTCTGTACCAGCCCCCATCACTGCAAGAAAGCTACATTTTCTCTGTTGGTTGGGGCAGTTGGCTGAGCCCAAGGAGAAGGAGACAGGGAGGTGAGCCTGTTGCAGTGGACACTCTGCTTGCCAAGGCCCAAGGAATTAAAACATCCAACCATGTCAAAGAATTCAAGGAGAAAATGTTTACAGACACAGAAAATAGATTGTTTATCCTTCTTCAAACCACTTCAGCTCTTGTATCTAATGTACCATTTCCATAGCATTAGCAGAGAAAAAGCAGTGGGAAATATTGGTTATTGGATCCTTTTGTTAGAAAAGGCTGGCTTGAAGCTGGCAGGTTTTATTTTCTATCTGCGAGACAAGCCTAGTCTTTAGATGGGTTTGTTTGCCTGCTAAATGACCAGATGGAGTGAAACTCTGGAAAACACAGTAGTTCTAGGATGATCTGAAAAGTCTGGAGCAACCTACTTCAAACATGAGCCATGGCTACAGGAGAAGGACACCAGGTTAGGGTTAATGCCATGAACAGCACCATGGATGGGTGCAGCAGCTTCTAGAAGAACAAAAAGGAGATTAACACTCCCCAGCATACGTGGGCCTGACCACCCATGCCACACACCTCACACCAGCCCTCCGAGTCAATATCATCACCCTGTTTTCCACCTATTACATTATCTTGCTTATTTCACTGGAGCCTCATTTGGCCCAGGTGTCTTCAGTAGTGCTGTCCTGGATCGCCAGTGTCCCTCAACCTCTGGTCATTCCTCTGGAAGGCTATTTACTCAGAAATGTCAGAACTAGAGAGGACTTTATAATTTCTTTGCTCCAATTTCCTCACTTTATAGACAGAGAAGCTGAGACCCAGAGAAGTAAATCAACTTGTTCAAGGTTACCCAGCTAGAGTTGGGAGTTACCTAGAATCCATGCATCCTGGACACAAACCAATTATTCTTTCTATCACAGCCCACCCACCCTGGGCAGGCCTCCGTCCTGAAGCTGAAATGTGAGAATCAACTGCTGAAAATGCACAGTTCCACTAAACCACTTCCCCTTTGCCCTGTCCTTAAGGAAAGAGAAAAATGAAGTGAGGTTAATGTTTGTCCATCCCACTACTCTAGAAAAAAGGCTGGAAAGACCAGGAACTCCTCTTTAAAGTGTTCATTTCAGCCCCCAGAACCATATGGGCTGTTAGAAGTGGACCACCCACATTTTTTAGTCTTACAGATAAATTGGGCAGGATCTGAAGGAGGAAGTCACTTACATGTAGAAAGGGTAATAAAGTCAAGCAGAAGAGTTGGTTAACAGGCATCCTTCTGACTCTTAAGTTACATGATGCTGTGACTCTTGGAATTACGAAAACTTGGCCTGGAGAACAGGAGGCTGAGGAAAATGAAACAAGACTTTCATAACTGACTTCCAGTTTCAAAAGAGTTATAGGCATTGATGCCCCAAGGGAAAACAAACAAAAAAGAAACAGGCTTTTGTTATGTAAGGAAGATTCAGATCAGACTCCTTGAGAAATTCCAAACTGTAAATGCAGTAGGCAGGAAATCAAGAAAGAACACAGGGCAGGGAAACCAAATGACTTGACCTCAGAAGCCTTCTTTTAGCCTGAGGGTGCTGGGACAAGGTGGTCCCATGGGGACAGTGTTGATGATAAGAGGGAAAAAAAGTCATCAATGTGTGTATCAGGCCATTCTTGCATTGCTATAAAGAACTACCTGAGACTGGGTAGTTTATAAAGAAAAGAGGTTTAATTGACCCACGATTCTGCAGGCTGTACAGGAAGCATTACGCAGGCATCTGCTTTTGAGGAGGCTTCAGGAAGCTTACAATCGTGGCAGAAGGTGAAGGGGGAACAGGCATCTGCCGCAGCAGAAGCAGGAGCAAGAGAGAGATGGAGGAGGTGCTACACACTTTTAAACAATCAGATCTTGCAAGATCACTCACTGCCACAAGAGCAGTACCAAGAGGATGGCATTAAATTATTCACAAGAAACCACTCCCATGATCCAGTCACTTCCCACCAGGCCCCACCTCCAACACTGGAGATTGCAATTGAACATGAGATTTGGTTGAGACACAGATCCAAACTATGTCCATGTGTTAAGGTCATTGTGAAGCTGACCCTGCAGCCCTGCTTAACTGGCCACACTGGGACCCTGTCTCCCCTTGACCAAGCTTCTCCAGCTCCTCCCTGGGAAAGATAAAAAGATGGTCAGATAGCACCATCTTCTCCAGCAAGTACCGCTTTGCCAGAGAGGAGGACAGGTTTAGATCTCCCTCTCATCATGGACTCATTACATCATATATTTAATGGGGGTGAGTCTGTGTCAATAAGACCTGGGTTCTCAGCAGAAGGCTCAGGCACAGGCACGCTGGAGTGGCCTGTTTTCTGCATGGAGGGGCAATGTGTGCCAGAAGAGCTGAGGGGCAAAAGAGGGGTGGAAAGCAGAGAAAATCCCAGCTGCAGTGCCGTCTCCTTTCCTCTTTTCTCCCCCTCTCTCCCTGCCTGCTCAGTGTCCACGCTAATGAAAATAGGCCTGCACAGCTTCTTCTGCAGCCCAAGAACTCGTTCAGAGCAATTTGGAGCCAATTGAATGAACAGGAATAAACGAGCAGATATTGCAGTTTATGGCTGGCTGCTCCAAGGCCCCAGGCAGTGATAAGAGACCTGAGGTCCTTTTTATGCCCACAGCAAGAAAAGGGGTGGAATTTGGCCTCTCTAAGGGCAGTAAACAGGAGGTGCAGTGGCGAGAAGTAGGGTGGGTAATTATGCTCTGTGTTAATACAGGGCTGTGGCCATGCCACCCAGACCTAAGAAATCATTAAGTGATTGAGTAAAAGATTGAAACAGTGGGAGACAAGTGATTGCTTTGTTAGGCCCATGGATAGACAGGGATGAAGTGCCCTCATGGGAGGGAAAGCCGATTGCTACTTCTGGTCAACCTCAGCTGTTGCCAGATTCTGTCCCAACACTTTTTCAGTCTCCCTAAGCAGCAGAGAAAACAAGTGTCTCTCTCTCTCCCTCTCTCTTTCTCTCTCTCTCTCTCTCACAAACACCACACACACACACACACACACACACACACGTCCCTGAAATGGTACTTGCCCTCTGACCCCCCTTCCTCTACCACCACTGCTGGGAAGCAAACAGTGATGATGAAGACTTCCTTGGAGTTTTCTCTCCTCCTCTGTACAAGGAGAAAGAATGGGTTTGTCTTGGTGTCTGCATGACCTGTCACCAGCTTTCCTTGTGAGCCAAGGACAGTAATTTCCAAGATGACTGCCAAGGGTCACGGGAACATCTGTGGCTTGGGGATAGAACTTTCCTCTAAGCCAAGTAAATAGCTCTTCTTAGGGCTGGAGTCACAGTCTTGGACTTGGAACTAGAGAAAGTGTTGAACAGATATGGTTGACCTTGACCGAGCATCTATACCTCAGTGAAGCATCTTAGGCAGAGACCCCCAGGATCAGCGCAAAGAAGAAAAAACAACATCTTTACTAGGACACCGTACATCCTTAGGCATTTTCTCCCCCTCCACTACTCTGAGAATAAAATCAAAGATAGTGTTTTCCTTCAAACCCTAGCCCACACACTTTGTTCTGCTTTGTAGCTGTAGCACTGAAGCTATAAAAATGAGTAAGATTTTGTTCCTGCTCTCGAGAAACAAAAGTCTTACTGTGGAGATAAATAGTTAAACAGATCATTTCTACCTATAACACACAAGGTTCCATGTTGGAAATGGGTGCAGGGTATTAGACAAGCCAAAGAGGATGGCAGCTAATCTAGCCGCAGGACATCATGGCAGCTGAGTCTTCAAAGATTAGGACCAGGAACGAGTCAAGAAGAGGCGAACAGGACCGCACTGGTTGTTCAAGGCAGAGAAAACAGCACAAGCCAAAGCATGACAGTGGAAAACTGTATGGCTTATTCGGGGAATTACTGTTGGCCCAGTATTAGGAAAACATAAGGTGTGGTGCAGATAGATGGGCCAGATGTGATCAGCCATTCACAGACACCATGCTAGAAAATGCAGGCTGTTCAATAAATCATGAGTCCCAAGGAAGGGCTTCAAACTAGTGTGGGAGGGGTGAAGAAGAGGGGGGATGTGGCCAGATTTAAAGTTTTGGAGAATGTATTTGAGGGAACCTGGGAACAAGGAGACCAGTTAGGAAGCTGTGATTTTAAAAAGCCCAGTCCAGATGAGGCACAATGGAAGTCTGACCTAGGGCAGTTGACTATAGAGTATAGAAAAGGGGAGGGTTTTAGGGAATTCTTAGAAGAACCAGTTGGTGCTTGATTGGGTGAGGATCATGACAAAGTCCCCAAAGCGAGGCTGGTGACCAGATTTCAGGCCCAGATGACTTGGGTGGGACTGACCCGAAGGAGGACCAGGCTTGGGAGAGAAAAGGATGATTCCATTTATCAGGTAAAGCCCAAGGGCTTGAGGGTATCCTTGTGGAGAAATTTCCAGGAGGCGTTGAGTCGGTGTCGCAGCCCCCTGCCACTGTGCAGCTTGGTCGCTTAGAGGAAGGCATTTCATCTCTCTGGGCTTCAATTCCTGATCTGTAAACTGGAATACTCACTCTCCTCAACTCACCTTCTGTAAATAGATTGCAAAGACCAAATATGAAAATGTATTTCAAGCACTTCGGAAATAAAGCTGCTATATAAACACAATGGATTTAAACAGTCTCTGTACTGGGCATTCTCAGGTTTCCTATTGCAGCGGAATGATTTGAAAGGATGAACCCACTTTATGATAGGTCTGCTCTTTTGACTTTTAAGATGTGTTTGAAAGATACATGAGTCGACAAGTATGATTTGCTGGACTTTAACTCTTTTCCTCCTCGGTGCGGCAGAGAGGCAGGGATGCGTATCAGAGAGCACATGAGTACCTCGGAGGAACCTGGGAGGCTGTGTGGCTGATGCCTCGCTTTACAGAAGAAGACACCAGGGCCAGAGAGAGGAAGGCACTCCCTGGGACAGCATGGGCAGCTAATGGCAAAGCCAGGACCTGCATGCTGGTCCCCCCTTCCCTGCAGCCCTCCCTGTGTGGCAGGGTTGGTACCGACTGCGATGCCACAGCCACAGCCACAGCCCTCCCCCCATCAACCCACTGGGCCACCTGTGGGCCTCTGCTCTTCAAAGGAAGAAAGACCTATTTGGGATAATGGTTGCAGAGCCCTCTGAAGTTCCAAAGAGTTGGAAAAAATACATCTATAAGACCCATATTCATGAGTCTCTCCCTCTTCATTTCAAGCCCAGAACATTTTCTAGATTTAAATAATGCACGACTGAATATGGATGGGATCAGTGACTGCAAGCAGCAGGGTGGAGATGTGGGATTGTTAATAAATTATAGCCCTTGGGCCAGAGTGGGGTGCAAAAGGAAACAGAAGCACAGAAGACAAGATAAATGAGCCTTCAGATGGGAAGGGATAGGGCTGGGGAGCAAGAAGAGGAGGCTGCCTTGGATGTGGGCAGAGCCCACAGCTCCTACCCTGATGTGAGCTGGGACAGGATGACCAGATGGCACCCAGAGGAGTAAGGGGGGAACTGGGCATCCCCAAGACGTTGAACCCTGCAGGGCCTGACCCAATGTGAGGATGTGCAGACCCTTCAGTCGTCTATAGGGAGCCCACATGCAGGAAGTTCCCTGAGACTGATCCATGAAGCCCAGCTCCTGGGAGATGGTTTTCCCTAAAGGGACTATGGGGTGATATGCACAGACAACGCAGCACACACCACGTGCGCCTCTTGGCACGCTCATATTGAAAGGATCAGAGAAGTCCTGCTATATCAAACTGGCTTAAGTGGCTTATGCCACCTCCCAAAGCTATCTAACCACAGAACCACTTCCTTGCAGACCTGGCCTTGGAAGATACAGCTGGGAACCACGCCCTGGCCCTCCTTCCTGTCCTCAGGTGGCCTCTGCTCCTGAAATAACATCATGTTTCCCTCTTCCATGGTGGCTCTAGGTACTGGGGTTACTTAAAAAGTACTTAAGCAGTTCAACTTGTTTAGTCAAAACTTGGACCACCCCAAGCACCCAAAGTGAAAAGTCTAGATTTCTGGTGAGGATGCAAATGTGAATTCCATCTAACCCAATGCAGCAAGTATGTCCTGAATGCTAAGTATTCAGCCCTGTAGTGAATACAAGACAAATACAGTCTCGGGTGGGACCACAATCTAGGAGAAGGAGGACGGCTTCTCTTTTGGGGGTGCAAGAGGCAGGTTCTATAGATGTTTAGAGAAAGGAGAGGGAAGTCAGGAAGTCTTTTGTTTATTGTGCCAAAATACACATACCATAACATTTATCATCTTAACCATTTTTAAGTATACAGTTCAGTGGCATTAAATACATTCACGACGTTGGGCAACCGCGACCAGAACTCTGTTCCTCTTCCCAGACTGAAACTTTGCGCCCGTTAACCACTAACTCTCCACTGTCCGCCCCCAGCCCCTGGCAACCTCCATTCTACTTTCTGTCTCTGTGGATCTGACTACTTGAGGGACCTCAGATGAGTGGCATCTTTCAGCGTTTGGTTTTTTTTGAGACTGGCTTATTTTACTTAGCAGAATGTCCCCAAGGTTCATTCATTTATCAAAATTTCCATCCTTTTTTTTTTTTTTTTTTCCTGAGATAGGGTCTCACTCTGCTGCCCAGGCTGGAATGTGATCATGCAGTGGCACGATCATGACTCACTGCCACCTTGACCTCCTGGGCTCAAGTGATCCTCCCACCTCAGCCTCCTAAGTTGCAGGAACTACAGATGCATGCCATCACACCCAGCTAGGATTTCCTTCCTTTTAAAGGTTGAGTAATACTCCATTGCACAGACAGATGACATGTTGTTGATCTGGGTAGTTTTCTTGCAGAGGCAGAAGGCAAGTTTTCCAAGGGGAGGAGAGAACAGATGACAATCCAGGTGTGGAGAGTCAAGGGTGGGGACCCAAGCTCAGTAGGTCTGTGCAGGCTCCTCTCAGGCACATGGAAATGAGCTGGCTGAAGGGACGCCCATGCATAGCTGTGTGTGTCCACCAGATCCTAGACCTGCAGGGGACTGAGGAGATGGTAGAGCCTCCATAGCCTGGCAAGGATATCATGTATCATGGAGCAATCCCTCTGAATTGCTTAAAAAAAAAAAAAAAAAAAAAACCCAACTAGTGATGGGCGGATGGACAGCCCTCCGTCCTACTCCTGGGAGTCTCTGATTCTAAGGAAAGTTCTGGAAGAATTGCTCAACTGAGAGTAATCAGGACACGTTTATGACAGAAGATGGAGTGACCCCGTATTCAGGGTAATTCCCTGCAAACATAGTGGCTTCTCAAAACCTGACCCCGAAGGAAGTCATCCCACTTGTTAACCAAATCACACAGCCACCAGGGCCAGTCTCTTTCCCTCAGATCATCCTCCCAGTAAGGCCCTGGAAGTCTGTCGTGTCACAGAAAGGACCAGCTGCTCTATGCTGAAAGCATTTAAAATGCAACTTGACCACAAACCCCATGGCCTTGCCCATGGCCCAGGCCAGGTGACTCAGGGACTTTCTCTGTCTTCCCTCTGGGGAGCAGGGCTCTGGCCCCACGGGCCTTTCTCCCGCTTTCTTCATCACTGAACAATGGCCCTCTCATTAGTGGGCCACCTTCCCTGTCCACAGGCCTTTATTACAGTAACTATGGAGTCAGCCACTGCACTTCTGACAAGAAGGAAAAGAGCAATTAGGGCCTTTAGTCTCTGCCTTGCGGCCTGGCTGACATCATCCTCCCTTCCTCCACCTCCCCGCTCATCATTAACCCCCTTCTCTCCCTGCTGCCTCCTAGTCAGGAAGTCGAGCCACGGATGCACAGAGGAAGGAATAATGAGTTGCAGCCCCCACATTCAAAGAGGCCAGGGCCCTGGGGATACTGGGAGGGGGAGGAAATGCCGGGCAGCCCAGAGTCCACAGAGACCTGGGTAATCACTGAGGTCACCAGGGCAGCTCACTACCCCTCCCCTGCCAGACCTGGCCCCACGGCCATCACTCACCTGGATTCCAGCACAGTGGAGAAGCCTGCAGGGTTGGGGCCAGTGGCTGCTGCTGCTCTCTGACCCATCCCCACTGCATATCCCACTGTGACCCACCGAGCCCTGTCCCAGGCATGGCCAAGCGCTGCGAAGGCAGGAGGCCGGGTGCAAACCCAATGGATGCTGGCCGTTCCCAGAGCACCAAAATAATCACCAGATCTTAGAGAATGTCAGGAATTATTTGAGCCTTTCTTGAGTGTCTACTGTGTGCTGGAAACTGAGGACAGGGCAGAATAGAAGACAGACTCAGTCTCTGTCCTCAGGGAAGTTCAGGCAGACATGGAGCCAGGCAGCAGGAGGAGCATGCTCTGTGGACAGCATGGGCAGGATGCCAGGACGGCCTCTAAAAGGGGCATCTAACCAATGTCCAGCATCAGGAAAAGCTTGCTGCAGAAAGTAGAGCTTAGGCTAAACCCAGAAAGATGAGCAGAAGTTAGCTATGGGAAGTGAGTGGTGGGGTTGGTGTGTGAAAAGGCCTTAGCACAGGAAAGAAGATGGCCTATCTGAGGAGCTCCCAGGGCCCAGTGTGGCTGGAATGTAGCCAGTGAGGCCAGAGATGAAGGCGCAGAGGCTATTTCACCCAAGCCTGCCCTCCCCCACACCACCCACCTCCCAGGCACTGATGGGGAAGCCCCCTGTGGGGCATCCCAGGAGACTGTTATCCAGCCTCTGCCAAAACACTTCTGGTAGAAGAACACACAGTGGTCCATTTGTGAAATCTGCATCAGGGTGGTGAATGGGAGAGACCCTGGGGCTTTTAATTCAGACAGACAGGATTTGGAGCCTTTCTCAGCCTCTTACCAGCTCTATGAGTATGTCCACGTTACATGAACTTCTCTGAGCCTTTGTTTTCTCATCTGCAAAATGAGGAAATCATTTTACCTTCTAGAGCTGTTGTGAGCGCTCACTGAAGAACAAGAATACAGTGCCTAGCGCAAAGGTTGGCAGTGCCTAGACCCACGCTCAGCCCTTTTTTCTCAGTCTTCAGTCCTCTTTTCCCTCTGAAGTATATAGCATTCGTTAGAAGAGATGACCCTTTATATTTCTGAAGCTTCCATAAATCTCATTATTACTAGTTCTTTGGACCACTTCTCATATCTCATGGTTTTCAAGCCCTTTAGCATCTGGTTGTAAGTCCCAGGATAATTCTGTCCCTAACTGTCAGCTGCATGAGGCATGAGGGCAGTGTTGGTCTATCTCATTCATTACTCCATCCCTAGCACTCAGCACAATGCCCAGCACACAGGAAGCAATTGATATATATTTGTTGAGTGGATGAGTACGGTCTGAGCATGATGCTTGTATTAATGCGGACTATGTGTCCTTCATCTTTAAAGAGTCTGTGTCAGTATCTTGACTCGTATCAGGCTAATAGACAATGAGAGCCCTAGGAATTTCATCCATGAGCTGCTATTGCATGAAGCCTCCCTCAGCCTGTCCTCATTCGTCCTCATTCGGTTAGTTTTTGAACTAAAGGCAAGACTTTGATTTATCCCTCCTACATTTTATCTTGTTAGTTTCAGTCCATTGTTCTGGACTGCCCAGACCTTCTTTGAATCTTCACTCTGTCATCCAACAAATTAGCTCTGCCATCTAGCTTTGCTTCGTCTATCAATTTGTTAAGCATGCCTCTTATGTCTCCACATATCTGAGGATAAAATGCCAAAGAAGACAGACACATTGTATGGTTCTTTGGGGAAATGGACAAACCTCCTGTGACCCAGCACTTGGAACTTCCTGGCTGACAATGGCTTGTTAACCAACACATCTTGGGGACAGTTGTTCAACTAGTGAAGAAGCCATCATTCAGCCTACTTTACTCCATTTTGTCCACAACAATAGTACAAGAGTCACTGCAAATCCATGCCTCAAATAAAACCCTTGCTACATTAATAATTATCACGTATGAGGGGTCTGCCAACTGTCACACCTACCACATACCACCTCATTTAACCCTCCCAACAACACCACAGGCAGCTGCAGTGCAGGGAAGGCAGCAGGTAGGCAAGCCAGGCCATCTGAGTTTCAGTACTGATGCTGCACCCTCCTGGCTGGACAACGATACACAGTGAATTGCCAGAGTGGGCCATTTGCTACAACAAGCAACTTCAAAACCTAAATGGCCAAATACCATAAAGGCTTATTTCTTGCTCATGTCACAGTCCAATCCCGTGGGTGACCTCCTAGAGATTGTTTGAGGATCGAAACTTCTCATCTAGTGGCTCCTTCTCAGAGGCCTCCACTGGGTCTTCTCCATTCAGCCTAAGTGCAAAGAGGTGGGGGAATTCCAAGGCAGGTGCAGTGACTTATGTCACTCTGCCCACATTCCATTGGCCAGGCTGGTCACATGACCCATCTCAGCACATGGGAGGCTGGGAAATGTGGAAAGCGTAGACTGGGGAGCACTCCTCATCTTTGTCATTGACATGATAACATTCCCTGTCTCATAGTGTCTGTATCAGTGCAGAGCTAATAGGTGAGAAAGAGAGAGATTTACTTTAAGGGATTGGCTCATATGATTGTGGTGCCGGCAAGTCTGAAATTTGCAGGGCAGGCCAGCAGGCTGGACGTTCTGGCAGGAGCAGACATGTGTGCGAAGGCAGTCTGGAGGCAGAAACCCTTTCTCTAGGGAGACCTCAGTCTTTCCTCTTACATTAAAGAAGCCCCTAGTGCTGGGTCACAGGAGGCTTGTCCATTTCCCCAAAGAACCATACAATGTGTGGTTCTTCTTTGACATTTTATCCTCAGATACATGGAGACACAAGAGGCATGCTTAGCAAATTGATAGACAAAGCAAAGCTAGATGGGAGAGCCAGTATGTTGGACAATAGAGTGAAGATTCAAAAAAAAGGTCTGGGCCTGAAACTAACAAGATAAGATGTTAGAGGGATGAATCCATTGACTGCATGAGGCCCACCCACATTATGGAGGATAATCTGCTTTACTCAAAGCCTTCTGATTTAAATGTTAATCACATCTTTGGAAAAAAAATACCTTCACAGTAACATCCAGACTGGTGTTTGATGAAATAACTGGGCACCATGGCCTAGCCAAGTTGACATGTAATGTTAATTCTCATAATGTCATTGTGAGAATTAGATGAGCTATGCCTGAAAACTATGTGTAATTCCAATTAGCCCAGTTCCCAATACAGAAAACTTGATAAATACTTGCCCAGTTCCCATAAAACTCAATAAATACTTGCAATTATTATCGCCTCATATTACAGATGAAGAAATTAGGGCTCAAACAAGTAACATAACTTGCCCAACACCACCGCTGCCAGACTCCAGAGCCAATTTCTCTCAAGTCCTCTCCACGATCCTTAGGACTGATTAGTTAAGAGTAGCTGCAACCTCTGGGTAGAGGTGAGGACAAGGGTACGAGCTGGTTAGTGGGCAGACTACATGCTGGCAAAGGGTCCAACATATCAAAGTGTGGTTTGTACTCATAAAAGCTTGCCAACCAAAATATAAATGCATTGGTGAAAAAAATAATAATGCAGATGTGATACCAGATATAGAGCTGGTTCATCTCCAGATGAGATGTCTAGGGCAATGCTTTTTCTTCCTGTGATCTTGTAGGCCTCGATGTTCACCAGCATCAGTCTAGGTCAGTGTGATTGGGCCCAGAAGGCTCTAAGCAGCAAGGCCAAGTCCGCTGACTCATGAAAGTCCATTCTGCCATATGCAACAGGCTCGCCTTTGAACATGGGGCAAGAGTCAGCTGATCAGAAGGTGGCAAAGGTGAACCTGAGACCCCAGATTCTGTTCTCAGACTGGTCACAACACATGCTTACAGAAACAAGGCTAGCCAGTGTCCTGCAGACACGCGCAGGTGATCACAGAATGTAGGACCCAGCAAGACAGGGTGACTAGTGGTACATACACCTTCCCCATGAGGGGGCAACTGAAACCCCATCTTGCAGCAGTGAGCCAGAAGTGCAGAAAGCAGAGAATGACAATGGGAGTCTGAGGTCGATGCTGTTCTCTGCTCTCTGAAGTTCCTTGCAGCCCTCAGGCTGACCTGCTGAGCCCTTACCTAAGCCCATCTATCTCTAGATGCTTTTTCCTGCTGAACAGGGCCTTGAACTAGAAATTAAAAGTACTAGATCCTGATCATAAAGCCATCGATGACACTGAATGGGTAGCACTGACCCATCTTGAGCCCCAGTTTTCCCCTCTGCAACATGGATCCACTTTCCTCTAGTCCAACCAGCTGCATGCTACCCTATTTCAACATGTCTTTGAAAACCATAAAGCATTGTCCATGTGCAGCACTATCACTGGAATTACTGTTTTCAGGAAAGAGATTCAAGGCAGCTCCCATCCAACAGGCTTCTCTCTCCTTCCATCCCAGCTGGTGTAGACCTTGGCAGTGATACCCTCAGATTCCAGTTCCTCAGCATCATCCACCCATGGTCATGCATCCCAGGCTGCAAATACTGATCACAGCTGGCTCCATCCTGGTCACCAGATATTTCAGCCAAATGAAGGGGCTCTGAGGAACAAGCCTTCAATTTCTGCATGCTGTGGTAGGCAACGATGGCCCTCCAGAAAGACGTCCGTGCACTTATCCCCAGAATCTGTGACTATGTCACCTTACATGGCAAAAGGGACTGTGTAGATATGATCATGGTTAAGGCCCTTAAGAAGGGGAGAGTATCCTAGATCATCCAGGTAGACCCTGTCTAATGACCCAAGTCTGTAAAAGTGGAGAACTTTTCCAAGCTGTAGTCAGAGGAAGATGCAGCTATAGAAGAAGGATCCGAGAGATGCAGCAATGCTGGCTTTGAAGATGAAGGAAGAGGCAAGAGGCAAGCAGTGAGGGAAGCCTTTGGAAGCTGGAAGAAGCAAAGAAGTCGCCCTTGCCTAAAGCCTCCAGAAAGGACTGCAGCCCCACCACAGCCTCATCTTAGCCTGGTGACAGCCAAGTCAGACTTCTGACTTAAAAACTGCAAGAGATTGCAAAAATTTTTCCCATTTTGTTGGTTGCCGCTTCACTCTAATGACTGTTTCTTTTGCTGTGCAGAAGCTGTGGAGTTTGATTAGGTCCCATTTGTCTAGTTTGGCTTTTGTTGCCAATGTTTTGGTGTTTTGGTCATAAAGTCCTTGCCTACGCCTATGTCCTGAATGGTTTTGCCTAGATTTTCTTCCAGGGTTTTTATGGCTGGAAACCATCATTCTCAGCAAACTGACACAAGAATAGAAAATCAAACACCGCATGTTCTCACTCACAGGTGGGTGTTGAACAATGAGAACACATGGACACAGGAAGGGGAGCATCACACACTGGGGTCTGTCCGGGGGAAATAGAGAGGGACAGTAGCAGGGTGGGGAGTTGGGGAGAGCGAGCATGGGGAGAAATGCCAGATATAGGTGATGGGGAGGAAGGCAGCAAATCACACTGCCATGGGTGTATCTATGCAACAATCTTGCATGTTCTTTACATGTACCCCAAAACCTAAAATGCAATTAAAAATAAATAAATAAATAACTGCAAGAGAATAAATTTGTGATTTTAAGCCTACATGTGTGGTAACTTGCTATAGCAGAAATCAGAAACTAATACCTATGCCAAGAAGAAGGTGGAGGAAGCATGCTCTTGTGACCTGGAACACAGGGAAGAAATCAGCAGAAAAGGAGAGACCCCGGACAAATTCCCAGACTCACTCTTCTGCCTCTCCTCCCTCCTTTATGTAATTACTATCTAGGCTTGAGGAGTTCATGAACGGGGGGTTGGGGGTTGTTAGTGAAGAGAAAGTTATTTCTGGATGAGAAGTTAAAATCTATATCCACATCTGAGCTGGACCCATCTTCATGATCTCATTGTGCTTCTGGGTTTTGTGTGTGTGTAAAATAGAAAGGGGAATGTGAATGTCTCTTCTATATCCATCCCCCTTCCAAGAATGGAGAACATCCCTTCTGCCTCCTCCTTCCTGCCCTGTCCAGCCAGCATCCACAAGGGACAGTCCATCCCCGCAGCCTCTTCCCAGTGCCTCCTTCCCACCCCAGCAAGAGCCAGCAGCCATCCATTCTTAGCTCTTACTCATCTCTTTATAGCGATGAACGCCATCGTTAGGAGCCTTTCATTATCAGCGGCTTGCACGCAGCTGATGTTGATTTGATAGAATCCAATTTAGCATCCCACTCTGGGCTCTGCTCCATAAGCGTTTGGGTTTAGCATGCACAGGCAGTTTGATGCTGTCTTGATGGCCTTTTAAGCGGCTGAGAAAATTGCTGGCATGGCAATTCAGTGGCAGGCGGGCTCCTGACGGGTGGGGCTGGAGGAATAACGGAAGGAGCAAGAGACCAAGGGGACATTTCAGCCCATCACTGTAAAAGGCAGCTAAGTGTTTGGGAATCACACATTGAAAGTGAAGCAGCAACAGACAAAACCTCCAGGGTGTCTGAGAGGGCCTGGCCTGATGGGACCATGGTGGCTTCTTCTGGCAGGCCCAGGACTGCCCGCAAAATCACAGTGCCTGTGAAGGGCACTTCACCATTCACATGCTGCTTTCCTTCATCATCTACCAGTTCCCTGCAGAATGGGTAAAGTTCCTAGAGAGCTGTGCTGTGCTGGTAAACCTTTAACCTCTGGATCTCCAAGTATAAAAGTCCTGATCTGTAGCATTTGCCCTTTAACCTGGTGTAAATACTCCCACTATGCCAATTTCAAGCTACTAATGAGATGCCACTGAATGTAGACTTGGGAAGAGATGTCCTCGATGAATTCTGTGGGTTTGAGGGTCATGAGGTTATTCTGAATTTGAGCCCATTTTATAACTGAACAAGCCCAAGTCCTGAGTGGTTCTGATTTAGTCATGAGCTAATGGATAAAGCCTTTGCCCCAACAATGGGCCACAGATGCAAGGCCACTACACGTCTTTGCTATGGACAGATGCGCAGATCTGAAAGAGCACTGTCTGGGCCAGAGCCAGGAACGCAATAGACAGGCAGCTACACCCTTTTCCCCACCCATAACCCACAAACTGTATTTGAATATGTGCGTTCTCCTGGGGAAGGGAGAGGCATGGGATGTGAGGGTGAGAGCAGGGCCACCTGCTCCTGGGAGACAGGGGACAGGAGAGCTCCTCTTTCCCCTGCAATCTGATTTTAGTTCAAAAGGCTAGACGGCCTGAGAAATCTCTTTTTCCTTCCTACCTGGCTCCTTGCCTTCTCTGTCTAACCAGAGACCTCAGAAAATCTATGGCTTGAAGTATTCCCCCTCCTGAGAGGTAGGGGTGTGTGTGTGTGTGTGTGTGTGTGTGTGTGTGTGTGTGTGTCCCCACCTCTGGCCTCTGGCTGTCTTCTTCTCTCCTCTAATTGGGTGCTAGGTTTTCACCCCAGAGGCTAGAGGCATTAGGGGGATGCAGCAGTAACCCAGTATCCCGCATCCCTTCTTGGCCCACCTCTGATTGCAGCCACAGCTGCAGTGAAGAGTTCCAGGCCAGCTCAGACGCACCCCACTGACAGTGTCCTACTTTAGCAACACAACACTGGGCTCACCTCCTTCTGCCCCCAGGGCCTTCTCTGTCACCATGTGTTAGACTTGCAAGCAGCAGCAGCAGCAGCCTGAAGCACAGGGGAGTTTATGCCCCCAGGGCAACAACCAACCAAACAGGACAGGAGCCAGTGGGAAAAAGCCTCAGCCTCCCGGTCTTCAGGCAGGCACTTTGGGGCATCCTCACGGAGTTGCTTGAGAAGCCCCAGCAACACCAAGACTCCATGGCCTAGCTTTTCTCTGCTGCCCCCTCCTGCTTCTTGAGTCACCTCCCACATAAACTACTGATACCAGCAGGAGGCAGCCAAATGCCTAGGCAAGAAGGGTGGGTCCCCAGTGAAACCACCACCAAGCTGAAGACAGTTTAAAGCCTGAAAGCCAAGCTACAAGTCAAATCCACAGGCCAGATTGAGACCCTGTCTTCCCATTTGGTGTACTTTCCTCTGATTGATTTCTACCCTTCACCTGTTTTATATCTACCTACCCTTTCCTAATTGGTTTTCTACACCGTCTTGCCCATCTTGGAGTGGTGTCTTCACTTTAACCTTTTTTGCATACTCACAAACCAATGAGCATGTACTTCCCATTCTGAATCCATAAAAAGCCCTGGACCCAGCCACACTGAGAGAAAAATCACACAACTGCTGGGGTGAAGGACCTCCCCCACCCCACTCACATGCCCTCTCCACTGAGAGCTGTTCCATAGCTCAATAAAATCCTTCTCTGTCCATTGTCACCCTTCGACTGTCAGTGTACCCTCATTCTTCTTGGATGCAGGACAGGAACTTGGGAACCACCAAATGTGGGTACAAGCTATAATACCGGCAGCGGGGTGAGGAGGTGCATTGCTGGCTAGAGGTCCCGGCTTACAGAGTAACCAAGAAAATTCCTGGGTCACCAGCTTTACCCACTCCTTGTCTCAGGCTCTGCTTTCAGATACAAATGCAAACCTTCTGAGCTGATACCATTATTCTCCCCATTTTACAGATGAGGAAATCAAGACAGTCACCAGAGTGATTGTCTACCCACCCAGTGTGCCCACAGGACAGGGGTTCCTGGAGCTGCAACTACCGCCCACATTCACTGAGATGGCTGGGACGGGGCTGCCTATACCTGGAAGTCACCTCAGTCATAAAGAACGTCCCATGATCAGTGAGTGGCTCTCTCTGTTTGTCCCTGAACTGTTCTCTCTGAAAAGAAACTCTCTCACAGTTTGAGCTCATTTTTGTTTTGCTTTTGTTAATATATATATATGTATGAAAATACACAACATACCTATATGTGTATAAATCTATATGTAAATATATATATGCATAAATACATTTTAACAAATGTGTCTGTGTATGTGTGTATATGTGTGTGTAGTTAAAAGATTGGAAAGAAATTTTCCAAAAAGACAACAGTACTTATTCCTGGATGGTGGCAGATGATATTCCTATTCTGTGTGTGTTTTTCTGTCTTTTCTAATTTTCTCCACAATGAGATATTATCCTGGTAAGAGGCAAAAGCATTATTGTTTTTAAAAACATATCAAACATCTTTGAGGGAATTCATCATTAAAGTAAAACACTGACTGCTAGACAGCAGGGGCCCTTAGCAGGCATGTAAAACTCCATCACAGCAGCAAGCCCATCACTTCCAAGGAAACCCAAACAGTGGAGAGGAAAGAGGGCAGAGAGAAAAGGAAAAGGTCAACGTAGAGGAAGGGAAGATTTAAAAGTCAGGCAAACTGCCCTTCCCCAGACAGGCAGCTGCATTGGGGTAGGAAAGGGGGCTGGGAGAAGAGGGATGGGGACCCAGTTACCATATGGGGCATGGGCAGTATGCACCAGCTGTGGGACAGTGGTGATGATTTAAGGACATACAGGACTCAAGTTTGAATAAGATGCTGACAGAGAGCTCTACAAGGAATGGGCAAGATCTTGGCCTTTGCAAAGGTACAGTAAATACCTTAGGCGACATTTGCCATCCCATGTTTGGGAGATTCCCATTCACCTTGGAGTGCTGCGAAAAGAAGTATTTGTCCCAGGTCAGCAATTCCCCTTTGTCCATTCAACCCACAAATTTGGATGGAGCACCCCGCTCCTGCCACTGCGCTGTCAGCTCCAGGAGTTCAGGACCACAATGGCCTTCCTTACTGTGGTTCCCCCACAGCCATTGGCACAGTGACTGGTGGACATCTAATAACTGGTGTGAATAACAGAAAATCCAACCAGCACCCCACCTCATACAGAAGAGGCTGTCAGTCTGGGTGGAAAGAAAAATTAATCCAAAGACCTGAGTTTTTATCTCTATCCTTCTAGCAAACCACCTCACAAACTTTGGGAGGTCAGCTATTTCCTTTATGATTCTTCTCGGACGCAGGACGAGAGCTCCAATAGGAAGAGCTTACGTTAAAAGAAAATCCGAAGAAAGAATACACACCATCTGTTATATACTCGTTGTTCCTTAGGATAAAGAACTGGCATAAACGGAGGGCAGAAATCCATCCTGGCCTCAAATGCTAGAGCCACGAGAGAGTCTAAGGAAGTGGCCCAGGCAGACCATGGGGCTGGATGAATACTGAGATGAAGGCGGTGGTATTGGTGGGAGCTGGGACGGCACTGGGCTGAGTGTGGATCCTTCTGCTTCCCTTCAATGGCCTCTCCCCTGGGATCTCGTGGTCTTAATGGAGGCTGCATTAGCTAATCTAGTGATTCAATTAGTTCTAAATGCTCCTGGCCTAAGAAGGAGGGACAGGCAAGGTGGGGATTTGCTGACTCCTATTTGCCGGAAAGGGTTTCCCAAGACAATGGAGATGCAATTTGAATTCCCAAGCCCCCCTCTTCTTTCTCCATTCAAGAGCTCCTGGGTCATCCACCCAAATGAGATAATGCCTGTGAAAGCACTCTGTAAACTCTTTTTATTACTCATTCCCTCCTGGGGGAGAGCCCCCCACTGCCTTCTGCAGCCACTTTATGGCTCAGAGGTAAGGGAGCTGTCCTCAGGCAGAAGACCAACAAGTTTTTGAGGGGAGACCCCAGATCTAACCCCAAGAAATACCAGGCTACTAGTTTTTCTGACTTTGTAGAATATAAGTGATTTGTTGATCTTCTGCAGCAAACATCAACTTTTTCTCTTATGACAGCTCTGTTCAGTTCTGGGCCACTCTACTCAGATGGAAAACCCTGCATCACTCACGTGGGAACACAGGCACAAAGTGTCTCTACCACCATTTCCTCTAGTGACCTTCTCCCCCCAGAGAGACCTAACTGTGAAGGCAAGAAGCACATCTTAGGTAGCCATTCCTAGAGAGCTTTACTCAGGATCTGGTAGGAAGAGACAGAAAAAAGAAAATGTAGAAGAAGAGAGGTCAGCAAAACAAGGGACAAAATGGCACAGAGGTGAGGCAGCCTCTGCCATCTGGAGTCCTTATTCTCTTTGCAGGAAGATGTGCTTATTGTTACTAGCTCCCTGGAAGCTGCTGGAATTGGGAGGAGTTACTTTACTCCTTTGATCTCAATATCTCCTGTGTAAAATTTGAGGATTTGATTGGAATAGTGATTCCAACTTTGGTTGTGCGTTGGAATCAGCTGGGAAGTCTTTAAAACCATGCATGCCTTGGCCCTACATACAAACATTCTAAACTAATTGGCTTGGGAGTGAACTCTGGACATGAGATGATTTTTCTTTCTTCAGGTAGTGATGTGCTGGTAAACCTAAACACACTCTCAAAATAAAAGAAATTAAAAAAATCTGATTTGTAGAATTTGACAGTTTTCATACTGTAAATATTCCCATTCTGGCACCAACAAGTATAAAGACTGGCACACCGCTGTCTCTTGGGGATTCTAAGGAGAACTGCTACATCAGCTACTTCGGGAAGAGGCATTTACCTGGGACCAGGGAGCGTCAAGTCCTCAGAGTAGAGGTGAGAAGAAAGGGTCTGGTCATAACTCCCATGGAAATGCCCCCAATCAACCCCCTTTCCTCTCACCCCATTCTCCCCACCAAAGGCACTCACAGTGGTTTGTGGAAATAAAGAGCAAAAAAGGAATGAAAGTCCCAGTGGCCCCCAAACGCTATCAAGGCCACTTCCAGGAAACAACCTCTTAGCTGTTCATCTCCTTTTTTTTTTTCCCCATATCGAAAATCTCTTTAACACTGAAAGCAGTCAGTCAGTCATCTGAAAGGTCAATTTTTCACACATTATCCACTTTCATTAGCGGTAAGATCAAGAACTGTTTTCCCAGAAGACATTAAGAACCTCTGTTAGAGCCAGGGTGGGAAGAGAAGGGGCAGTGGGAGGGACCAATGGGAAGAAGGAAGACTTCTCCTCCTAAGCAATGGCAGAGTCTTGGACGTTTCACCTGGGACCAGGTCTCAGCCTGTCAGCGGGAGGGACCAATGGGAAGAAGGAAGACTTCTGCTCCTCCTAAGCAATGGCAGAGTCTTGGACGTTTCACCTGGGACCAGGTCTCAGCCTGTCTTCTTCCTCTCCTCTGAGGTTGGTCCTCTTGTATTCAACTGCATTTGGCAGCATTTATTAAGCACATTCACCAATTTAGCTCTGTGCTATTTTGAGAATTTGATTTTTTTAGTGGAAACGACTGTCCTTTGGGACTTTAACAACTAGTAAGAGAGTCTCTAAGTCAAGAATCAAGGGAGAAACCTACAAGCTGAGGAACGCTAAGTCGTGTGTCAATCAGTATTAGATTGGTACAAAAGTAATTGTGGTTTTTGCCATAAAAGTAGAGGCAAAAACTTCAATTGTTTTTGCACCAGCCTAATATGACAGTTGGGTACAGGGTCCACATATGAGCATTGGCGAAATTCAGAGTATGTTGATAAATGTATTTTTTTAATATCCCACCAATTTCCAAAAAGGAGTGTAAGTGATGGGACCTAGGAAAGGCCCAAAGCCAGTACAGATTCACACTGCAAGCCCTCATGGAGGGGAGACTTGTAATACATAAGGCCATTGGGTGATCTCCTGGGTGAGGCAAGCCCAGGTCTACTGGGCCTCTAGGCAGTCACTGTCTCAGGCAGATAGCCCTCAGTTTGGGGCAGACAGTTCCTGCAGGGCCATGAACTTGTCAAGTTATAAACAATGGGTGGGGCTGCCTCCACTCAGAGGGGGCACCTTTGGCTAATGTGCTCAAACACATCCAATTGGCAAGCAAGAGACCCAGAACCAGTCCATCCTGCCAACATCACAGAGCCAAGCGGGACCTCCCCAGCATTCAGTCAGACCTGAGGCCAGGGTTCTAGTCCCCACTCTGTAATAAATAAGGCTTACTGCTAAGATTCGTGGATGCCCCGAAGGAGGACAGGAGCATGCACTTGGATAATACACAAAATAATCAACAAGCACTTACCACTTGGGTCTTTGGCCATTGCTGTCTTGGATTTAGGTTAGGTTTGGGCCAATCTGTTACACCCCCAAGCCCACATTGACCTGGTAGTGGTTGGCCGCGTGGGAGAGTCATCAGGAAATATAAAATTAGATGCAGAGATTTTTTTTCATAGGTAGAATGAATATTCATAGTCAGCAAAGTGCCCTGAACCACAGAATTGACTAACATTGAAGATAAAGGGGAGCTTTGAGATAGTCAGCTCAGATCATGAAATTTTACAGATGAAAAAAAAACACTAAAGAAGTAAAGTGTGTAGGTCAAGTCACACAGCTTCTTAGAGATGAACCTTTGTCTCGGTGTGTCTGAGAGAGAGAAGGCATGGCCCCAGCAATCACCACCATTCACAAGCCCACACACCGTGTCTGAAAGGATACGACAGGGGAAGAAAAGGCTGAATTGCAAAAGAAAGATAGAAATAGACAGTAATATGGATGCAATTCAGTGGCAGATCAGGGGGCAGAGGAAGAAAAAAATAGATTCTAGAATTAGGCAAGGACCAGATCAGTCAAGGGTGAAAAAGGAGAATTGTGAATGAAAGATGAATGGGGTATGGACCGTGGAGAAAGATGAAATAAGTGAAGTATGAAATCAACTCTCCTTTGGCCGCACCTTCCAGGGCAGCCTTGAAATACGTCACTCACTCCCTGTCACTTGCAGGTAAAGAGGAGGTGAAGTTGGTGGTGAGTGAGGTGGCAGTGGGGATGGCTTTCTGTGAGTGGTCAGGTCACAGCAGAGGGTCTTCAGGGGAGACTTTCGGTAGGGAGCAGTGCTCCTGGAAACTTAGGGGTTAGTAGCAGGTGAGTGGATGAGTGGAATCTCTTCTTCAATGGCCAGAATGGGACAGCGTCTGCCTTTCTTCTCTCCCTTCTGAACCTCTTTCATATGTACCTGTTTTCTTCTCTAACCTGGTTCTTGCCTCCTTGAGTCCTGGGTGGAGTGCCGGATCAAGCTCCTGGTGTAGGCCAGGTGCACTGGCTCGCACCAGTAATTTCAGCACTTTGGGAGGCTGAGGCGGGTGGATCACCTGAGGTCAGGAGTTCAAGACCAGCCTGACCAACATGGCAAAACCCCGTCTTGACTGAAAATACAAAAATTAGCTGGGTGTGGTGGGAGCCCATAACCCAGCTACTAGAGTGGCTGAGGCAGGAGAATCACTTGAACCCAGGAGGCAGCGGCTGCAGTGAGCTGAGATCGCACCATTGCACTCTGTCTGGGCTACGGAGTGAGACTCGATCTCAAAAAAAAGAAAAACAACAACTAGCCTGGGAAACATAGCAAGACTTTGTGTCTACAAAAAAATATTTTTTTAATTGGCTGGGTGTGGTGGCACGTGTCTGTAGTCCCAGCTACTGGGGAGGCCAAGGCAAGAGAATTGCTTGAGCCTGGGAGATCGAAGCTGCAATGAGCTATGATTGCACCACTGCACTCCAGCCTAGGCAATAGAGCAGACCCTGTCTAAAAAGAAAAACAAAAGAACCTGATGCAAACTCTGCCTCTTCCTCAACTGTTCTAATCCCACACAGAGGTGTGCACAGCAAGCCAAGGCCTAAGAGCCCAAGTTGCTTTAGAATGATGTCCTGGTGATTGTTTAGAAACATGAACCTCTGCCTCTCGCCCTCCCCATCCTCCCTGATCCTCTCCCTGCCTGGGTCTGAGAACAAACTTTTATGCTGAATGCGACTCCAAGCAGGTAGGATGCACCAAACTGGAAATCAAAGTGTGCACTTCAGACAGACACTCTTCAGGAAGTGAAAAGCCGCGCCCACCTCTGCATTCCGGGTGGGGACACTTCGGACCCACGGAAGGACCCCTCAAGCCACACAACTACACAAGGCTTCACCTTTAGGAGAAAGAGGAAGTCTTGGTGAAAACTAGTGATGACAACCCAGGAAGCCCAGCTCACAAACCCAAGGGGCACTGTGTCCTCCATCGAAGCGTCACTGGACGGATCCATGCATCTCTCCTGCCTGTGAGTGAGGCCCTGAAACTCAAAGATTCAAGGGGCCCAGCAGCATCGCACGGCAAGCCTGAGACACTGCCAGGCCCAAATCGGTGTTTCCCGAGTCAGCACCCCATCTCCCAGAAGGAGGCTGAGCACACTTTCGAAAGGAGAGAGACAAGGGGCTGGCATGGGTTTGCTTGATCAAGCTAAACACGGGTTTGATTTGTCAAGCTCAAAGGAAATACAGGGGGCTAAGGAATTGTTGTCTTCACAAAGTCGGAGCCAAGCCTAGCCAAAGGTTTTCACAGTCTGCTGGCCACCTACAAAAACCAGACAAAGGAACACAAACAGCCACTCACTCCCTTTAACCCTTCTTTGCCAAGTCTCAGAGAATAGAAACTGGGGGATCTGTAAGTGAGTGGAGAGTTGAACTGCAAATGCCTGGACAGGAGAATCATCCAGGGAGCACATTAAAATGCAGATTCCTGGGCTCCCAACTCCCTCAGGCTCTGGTATGGGCTAGGACCTGGCACTCTGCATTTGTCACAGCACCTTCTGTTGTGTCTGATACGGTTGGTCCTTAGACCGCTCTTTGGAAATCCCTGGGGAGAGTTAATTTAAGGAAATAGCAGTAGACACACTGTCAGGAAGGAAGAGGCAGATGTGAAATAAAATAGAATCATTGGTCTCACCCCTGGCGTGATTTCATTGTAATAAAATGATGCTTCAGGTTCCAAGTCATTGTCCTACTCATCTGAGTCGATCTTCCAAACTACCCAAGGACCCAGCCCATGCAAATGTTATTTGTGTTAGATTCACAGAGGAAATGGAGGCTCTAGAAGAAGTCAGCGGCTTGTCTGGGGGCGCACATTTAGCAAGGCAGCAGTGGGAATTTGAAACCAGGACTAATCCATCACGCCTCCAACTTCACCTGGAGTCAAGTTAGCACTCAGACATGGATGGAGGTGAATTTGTAAATAGGAGTAACCTGATTGTCCTCAGAGGCCACAGCCAGCAACAATGTGACCCATCACAGGCATCAGCCCTGGGTGCTAATGGGGGGCTGCTGCTCTTCCAGGGACCCTAAGTTGCCTCTGCCCTGTAGCTTCTGCTGTGATACCATGCTATCCCCACCCCCCCTCACCCGCTAAGGGCCAAGTCCATGTCAGAGTCACCAAGGAGAGTGGAGGGGAGGGGAACAAAAGAGCATCTGAGTTTAAATTCTCCCCTCTGCAATTTAATCCCTGTGTGATCTTGAGTAGGGATTTAACCCTTTCCAGCCTCCCCTTCTCCACCTGTATGACAAGGATTCTGAACACAGATCTCTTAGGTTCATTATGAAAAGTGAATGGAAGAGTGAACGAAAACTCCAGGACACAGCAATTTGTGTTCTGCCCTTCCCCTCCTCCTCACTATTCCAAAGGGACACCACATGGAGAGGTCTTGGTGTTTCCCTGAAATCGGAAATGGTATTGTCTGAAAGAAGACAGCCACGGGATGGAGAAATTGAACCTGGCTGATTCTCACAGAGCCTCCAGCCTAGGCGAGCTCTCTCACCATTTACCCTGTGACTCCCGCCCGTACCAAACAGGATAATTGGGAATCTATGCAGCAAGATGCTGGCTCAGCAGAGACCCCATATATAAAAATTATTCTTGATGGCTTCAATGGAGTCTGCACTGTCCAGGCCAAAATGAAATATGAAGATGGGGCAGTGGAGGATGACTTGGGTGACACCGGGGAACAGTGATTGAATACAACCCATGAGTTACATTCAATACTTATTGAAGTATAAAGATGAGGTTATTTCTCCTCGGATCTTCCTCATATTGTCTCTGGCATTGCATTATGCGATTCCCTTTTTCTCTGCTCACTCCAAGAATCTCCACATTGCTCTGGGTGCTGGTCTGGTGGATCTCCCTGAGGGAGGGCATGTTGCAGGGAAGGGAAGCCAGGAACTCAGGTGGGGAAGCAGGAGACCCGAGTCTCCCTGTCTGTCCCCTGCCTGGCTCTGGGACCCCAGACAAGCCACTTACCATCCCTGAGCCTCAGTTTCCTCATTTACAAAATAAGAATGCCACTATTTGCTGCATTTCAGTCCCAGAGATGACTGGGTAAAGGTTTCTCAATTCAGCTGATGGAGCAAAAGTTCGTCAAGACGCCTGGAAAAAACTAACGGGGCCCACAATGGTTAATTTGGTGGCTCCATAAAGAGGCAGCCACAGAGGCAGAGGCAGGGACAGGGCCTGGCAAAATTTTCCAAGAGGGAGCCTCTTTTTGACCCAGGGCATTGTGGGAAAGTTAGACATAAATGGGACTCTTCGCTCTCTCTGCCCAGTGACAGATCACAGGTGAATATCACTAATTTTGGAGGCTTTGTTTGTTCAAAAGTGAGAAGCCTTTTTGCCTAATGAGGAACTCTTAATAGGTGTTGTTTTTCCTAAATTATCATATTAACCACAGGTAATTAACAAGCGTATCCTTAGTGCCGCAGGATACTGACAAACCCACCGAACGCATCTCGTTGCCTATAAATCATCCAGCCATCCTTCAAGGCAGCTGTTTAATTACTCCTGCATTTGGGAGGCACAATATTGAGGCTCTCTCTAAATTTGGTTGCCAATGAAAATAAAGTCAGCAACATTTCAGCTCTTCATCATTACTGTTCCATCTTAAGATGTCGCTGCCCGTTCTGTTTACAATGGCGAAAACTGGAGACAACGCAAATGTCCAGCAATAGGGGAATAGCTTGGCTAAACAAATTAAAGTGTCTGAATTTAATGGGTTCTCATACAGCTACCTAACGGCAAGACTCAGTCTACGTCAATACGTGGAAAACACGCATTCTAAATCATGTTAAGTGGAAAAGCAATATAAAATACTATGTACACAGTGATTAGAAGTACATAAAAAGTACATCATTATCGACGGATAATAAAAAATTAGGTTATGTTGTGTTTAATGCTTATTTTCTATTCTAAAGTGGATTCAGTTTATTTTTTAAGACAAAAGGCAATACTGTGGTTCAAGCTGTTCTTACCGAGCCAGAGTGCTGAGGTTCTATCTCGAAAAAAAAAAAAAAAAAAAAGTGGCTCCGTCCTTTCAGCCCCGCATCCCCCTGCTTGGGCCCCCTTCTCTGAAATGTGCTAGATGTTTAGAGTTACTCATGATGGGACTGGTGCTCTTAGGGTGGAAATCAGCTGAATGTGTTTCTTCATGCCTCATTGTTCATGGAATCATAGAACTCCAAGCTAGGAGGGATCTTATGCTCAGCGGTAACATCTATTCTGCTCTCTTTTGCCAAAATTCTCTTCCATAAGCTAGTTCAGCTGCAGTTAGAACTGCCCTGCCAGGCTCTCAAGCCCAGCAGAGGACTTAGCCTGAGGTCTGGCTACGGGCAGGAGGGAGAAGTGGGGGAAAGGGCGAGGGAAAAAGGAGCGGCATCCCTGTGCTACCCACCTACCAACCCCCAGCAAGGCATGGGCCAGGAGCTCCACCAGGAGTGCAGGGGCAGGGGGCCTTTTCTCAGTCTCTGAATCTGGGAGAGTCCCTCCTACTGGAAGTTTACAGGATATGTATTCATCTGAATCTGTCCTTTACAACCATTCCACTGTGATTTTTTTTTTTTTTTCAAGAGAAGCTTTTCTCTTTTGCCCCAAGGGTAGGTAGGGAAGCAGCGCAGTGGAAGAAGGCAGTTAGGGGCCTGAGGGGCTGCCTGGGGTGGCAGGAAGCCACAGTTGGGTGAAAATTGGGCTGCTGGGTGGCAGGCAACCAGCCAGTCGGCAAGCTTAGGTGCTCTGCCTGTTCTGTCTCCATGTCTCTGTCCTGTCCTGTCTCTTTGGCTTTCTTAGGCCATTAGAATGTGTAAGGAGAAGGGAAAGGGATGCAGAGGGGCCAGGCACAGTGGCTCATGCCTGTAATCCCAACACTTTGGGAGGTGGAGGTGGGTGGATCACCTGAGGTCGGGAGTTCGAGACCAGTCTGACCAATATGATGAAACTCCATCTCTACTAAAAATACAAATATTAGCCAGGGGTGGTGGCATGCATCTGTAGTCCCAATTACTTGGGAGGCTAAGACAGGAAAATCACTTGAACCCAGGAGGTGGAGGTTGCAGTGAGCCAAGTTTGTACCACTGCACTCCAGCCTGGGCAACAAAGCTAGACCCTGAGGAAGGAAGGAAGGAAGGAAGGGAGGGAGGGAGGGAGGGAGGGAGGGAGGGAGGGAAGGAGGGAAGGAGGGGGGGAAGGAGGGGGGGAGGGAGGGAGGGAAAGAAAGAGATGCAGAGCCAAAGGCATCAGTCAGTCCAGGGATCCCAGGACCCAACCTGTAGCTCTCTGGTCTCTTCCCTGCAGCATTTTACTTCTTAAGCGGGAAGACTGCTCACTAACCCAGCAGTGCTGGGAGCTCACTTTGCCATCAGCCCGGACTCATGCGTGGCATGCCACGGGGACACATGCCTCTGCAGAGGCAGATGGAGGACAGCACCTTCTCCCTCCCACCATCCCTGCTGTCTAGGAGAGGTCTCTGTCTCTTCTCCCACTCACATCTGCTTGTGGTGCACTACCTCATCGGCTCTCATTCTCACTCCCTGCTTCCTACTTCTAGTTAAAATTTTATTTCTGGTCCTCATTAACATATTCCAGCAAAGCCGAGGCTAAAGTCCTGAGGTGACCTGAACCACGACACTGTATTCACTTCCGTCCCTCATGGTATGTGTAGGAAGCATTTAAGCCAAAGCTCTTTCTGAGGCGCCTTTAAGACAGAAGTACCAATAATAAGCCTGGTTAGAAAGAGGAAGGCCAAGCCATCATCATCTGCACACTGCCCGAGGCTGAAAAGCAAGGCTGATGGGAGAGGGTGGTGGGAAACCGGGTAGCTGGATACTTCCTTTAAGTGTGCATTTAAGTAAGGTCATGGAAATACAGGCATAGCCAAAGCACTGGTGTGATGCGGGCACTGTTAATATCTTCATTTTACAGAAGAAGATGCTGACGGTCAGAAGAGTCCAATAACTTCCTCACACTCACACAGCAGGTAGGTAATGACACCAGGATGGAAACCCAGGTGGACTCCAGACCTGAGCTCCTACAGAGTTCTGTTCTGCCTCACTGATGACCCTTACAGGAAGGAGTAAAGGGTGAATGAAGGACAAATCAGAAAAAAACACCATTAAAATAAAGTCAATGACCAGCCAGGAGGAACACTGAAGTGTCAAAATAGTAACCTCCCGTCAGCACAGAATCTAGGATATCATTTTCTAATATGTTTTGCTCTGGCTCTGTGTCCCTGAAACGAGCTTCTAAGCTGCCCCTTGGTTTTCTGGAAGGGGCTGTTGACTGGGGAGGCTGTGCCTGGAGCAAATAACCTGGCAGGTTCTCAGGCCAGGATCATTTATCCACTTCATTTCCTGGTTGGCAGGGCAGCCTCCCAGGGCTCGGGGTGAGTGGAGCGCTATGGCCCACTTCGTCCACCTCGGGCAGGCCAGATAGCCAGCGGGGCATCTGCCCAACACAGTGGGGGCCAGGGACTGTGCCCAGGTGCAGAAGGGCATGCAGCCAGCCAGCGGATCCCATAGAGTACTCTGGAGGGTCAGAAGGAGGAGGAGGCTACGCAACTCCTCCCATGATCACCTACTCGTGCCATTTCCTTACCTGCCCTCTTGTCTCCAACTTACATCTTTACTAGAAATCCATCAGGAACTTTTTCTACATCATCCCATGCTTCAGCTCCAGCCAGATAACCCCTTTCCACCATTCCAATAGTCCCCCCAGTTCCCTCCCCAAGGGATCCATGCAAAGGAATGTGACATGGATCATATAAATGGTGATTCATAGCTATTGACACCAATACGAAAAAATTCTACAAATAAAAAATAGGGTGCAAGAGAGCGAGGGGAGAAAATATAAAGAAAGCATATGCAGCATGACAGGATTCCACTTGTGTAAAACTTCTAATCACACATGTTTATTTGCCCAGAGGGAGATCTATGGCTGCCTGGGGTGTGGGATGGGGGATTTCAGAGTGGTTTTTCTTTCTTTTTTATATTTCTATTTCAAAATATCCTATACTAAACATGCATTATCTCTCCAAAGAGAAAATATATTAAAAGCTCTGATTTGTGGGGGGTTTTTTGTTGTTGTATTTCTTTTTTTTTTAATGAAGACAGTGTCTCTCTCGGGCACCCAAGCTGGAGTGCAGTGGCACAATCACAGCTCACTGCAGCCTCCAACTCCTGGGCTCAAGCCGTCCTCCACCATTAAAATAAATTCAATGACCAGCCAGAAGGAACATTGAAGTGTCAAAATAGTAACTTCCCTTCAGCACAGAATATAGAAAATTTTTTTCTAATAAGTTTTTCTCTGACTCTGTGTCCCTAAAATGAGCTTCTAAGCTGCCCCTTGGTTTTCTAGAAAGACCTGTTTACTAGCCTTCCTGAGTAGCTGGGATTACAGGCATGAGCCACTGCACTTACACACACCAGTAAAAAAAAAAAAAAAAAAAAAAAAAAGTTTAAAAAAATAAAAAATAAAAAAACTATAAATTTAAACCCAAACCTCCCCTCCTTGACAAAACCTTCCCAGATTGGCCCAGGGAGAAGCAACAACTTATTTCACATCCTATTGAGGCTGTTACTCTTATACTCCCCTCCCCCAGACCATGCCATTTTATGCTCTTGGCAATCTAAGTGGATCAAGGCTAGCTCAGAGGAGCATCACCTACCCCTGGACCAAGTAGATGCTCCTTCTCCAAGTGCCGCTGGGGCTGCCTTGTTTAGAGCTGCTTAGATCCAATGTGTAGACTTCACTCAGACTGCTAAGTTACTCTAAGGAGGAATATAACGAGTATGATTTCTGGATGTTCGTACATTCTAATTAAGAGAATATTTTCATTACTTCCCTATCCCTCTAAGGCAGCCTCAGGAAGGCTAATAGGCCCGGGTCTGCGCTAATAGTCCCTGGGGAAAGGCGATAAACCTCTTCTTCACCTGTCCCCGCTATGCCATGACAATGAAATTTCTCTTTGCCAAAGCTGAGCTTGATCATGACTCTGAGCTCCTACATCTTATCTCTGGGCCTGTGTCTGTGACTCAGCTTCTCAAAAGGCCCATCTTTACATCCTTATATCTATCAGACACTTCTGATTTCCTCACACAGAAGCCCCCCCTTGTGACCCACAGCTCCTCTGAATCCCACTCAACTTCCAAAATGATATGTCCGTCAGAAATGTGTTCAGTTAGAAAGCCTGGCTTAACAGTGGTTTAAACAAATTGAGTTTTATTTTTCTAAATAGCAAAAAGTCTGAAAGTAGGTGGCAGATGACATTGACTTGGCAGTTTAATGATTTCAGAGTCCGTGGTCTCCATCATTCTATTGACCGTTGCTTTTGTGGGCCCAAAATGGCTACCCCAGCTCCAGACATCACATCTGTAGTCCAGGCAGGAAGAAGAATTGGTGGAGCTCAGCCATGACATCCCTTTTTTTCTAATCAGGAAAGCAAAAGCTTTCCCAGAATACTCAGAGCAGACTTCCATGTGTATCTCATTGGCTAAATTGTATCATATGATTATCCCTGGATGCAAGAGAGACTGACTGAGCAAATATTTAGCATTTCCAAGCACCTAAAGTAGCCTATTGTGAAAAGCCACACGGTTAGCAAACCTGCAGTCTCTTTCATACGGATCAAACTCTTTCCTTAAGAAGCCTGACAAACAGAATCACAGAACCAAACTTTAACCAAGTGCTCGCTCTGCCCCAGGTCACTACTTGGTAGTTTCTTTTCGCCTGCCATCTCAGGTAATCCTTCCACCAACCCCATGGCAAAAGCATGACTACTCCTTCATTTTATAGATGAGAAACCTGAAATTCACAAAGGTTAGAGAACTGACTCAAAGTCACCCCGCCGGTAAGTGTCAGAGCTTGGATTTAAATCCCTAGCCAGGGATTGACAAACTCTTTTGGGAAGGGCCACATAGTACATCTTTTATGTTTTGTGGATCATATGGGCTCTGTTACCCCAATTCTGTTATTGAAGAGCAAAAGCAGCCACAGCCCACGTCGAGCTGTGTGCCAATAAAACTTTATTACAGACACTAAAATTTGAATTTCATATCACTTTCACCTGTCACAAAATACTGTTCTTTTTTTTTCCAACTACTGTATTTAAAAATGTGAAACTGTGCTTCGTCAAGGGCAGTACAGAGCCAGGCCTTCACTCAGACTTGGCTCACAGAGCCAGAGTTTGCCCACTCCTGCTGTTGGCCAGTACTGTCCACGTTTGTGATTCTAAGCTTATGCAGGGTTTTTTGTTGTTCTTGCTTTTTGTTTGTTTGTTTGTCTCTGTTGCCTAACCTGGAGTACAGCGGAGCAATCATACCTCACTGCAGCCTCGACCTCCCAGGCCCAAGTAATCCTCCTGCCTCAGCCTCTTGAGTAGCTGGGACCACAAGTATGCACCACCATGCCCAGCTAAATTTTTAAAAATTTTTGTAGAGATAGGGTCTCCCTACATTGCCTAGGATGGTCTCAAACTCCCAGCTTCAAGTGATTCTCCCCACCTCAGCCTTCTGAGTAGCTAGGGCTATACGTGTGTACCACCACACTCAGCTACTTTTTTTAAATTTGCTTTGTAGAGATCAGGTCTCACTATGTTACCCAGGCTGGTCTCAAACTCCTGGGCTCAAGTGATCCTCCCATCTCAGCTTCCCAAAGTGCTGGGATTCAAGTGTGAGCCACGGCACCTGCCTTTATGCAGGGTTTCATGTCCACATTCACCCCAGCCCTCTGCTTGCCCAAGCTCCCTTGAACAGACCTGTCTGTTCTGCTGTCTGTGGCACCTGCACCCACGCGCCTGGATCCTAAGGACAAGACAGAGTCCCCCCCCCTCCCACCTCAGGAGCCTCCATGAATTCCTTCAGCCATCACTGGTGCCCCTGCTGGTGATTTTTGTCACAAGAGAGTGGCACTGCCAAAAACCCTGGCCTGCCAGCATTGGAGCTCACCTGCCAAGGACCGGAGCAGTCATGGGGTGGTAACTTTTGTCATGTTTTAGAGCATGGGGTGACATTTTTCTCTCCTTAACAGCAGGCACTCCACAAGCTGTCGGGAAAGAAGAAACATAGGAATGGAAGCCTGGTTGCTTTTCTTTGTCTAAGTAATATTAGATCTCTTTTTAACTGGCTGCTTAAGGATGTGTAGAGGGAGTGGGAAGAAGACTTGGATACTTATTTGTGCTATTTTCTCTTCCTCTCAGGTAGAGACACCCTCTGTGTGCCGCACAGGCCTCCATCACCCTCACCAGAAGCACCCGGGAATTTCCTCCGGGCTCTATAATTACCCCTCTGTAAATGGCACATTTGTTCACAAAAGCCACTGCTGCCTTGAACTATTTTCCTTGCCTCTCTGCAGCTCATCAGCCAGGGGCAGAGATGTGCCCATCGCTGAAGATTTCCACAAGGTCCCATTGGCCAAGATTAAAAATGCCAGGAATGGTGTCCCTGGCTTATAGGAGCTTCCTCCTCTCCGAGTGCTTAATTCTCTTGGAGTAATTCCCAAAATAGTGGCGGGATTTTTTTGACTTTGACTCTGACGTTGTATAGTCCATGAACATTTGAAAGCTCCCCCAGGTGATTCCAGTATCTTGGTCAGCCTCACCAAGCCTCTGTTGACTCCTCTATAAGAATGATGGCCACCCGATCTACTTAGAAGGCTTATTGTGAGAAATAAATGAGACTGCTCTGTGTCACCCCGCCCCCCACAACCCTGGCACACAGCAGGTGCTCCATCAATGTATGGTCCTTCTTGCTGCAAAGTCTGAGATCAGATCACTGAAGTTACCCTTCGAGACGCCATGTCTGATACCTCACGAGCACTTCAGATTGGTTCCTGTCCGTGACTCCCAGGCCTCCAGCCATGAGGAGGATGGATTGAGTGTACATGAATCAAAGGCACCAGCCTCTTTGCGAGATAAATATTCCATCAGTGTAGACAGCCCATGGACATCAACGTTGACTTTGTGCAGGGAAAATGGCAGCTTTAGCTGATGGCTTCGGGTAGTATCAGTTAACTGACCCTGAGTTCATGCTTGGCTCCTCCCTGGCTCATACGCTTACTAGAGGGGGAAAGTTTCTTCTAAAAGAAAGAGAAAATCCAGCTGGGCACAGTGGCTCATGCCTGTAATCCCAGCACTGTGGAAGGCTGAGGTGGGCGGATCACCTGAGGTTGGGAGTTCAAGACCAGCCTGACCAACATGGAGAAACCCTAAGTCTAGTAAAAATACAAAATTAGCCAGGCATGGTGGCACATGCCTGTAATCCCAGGTACTTGGGAGGCTGAGGCAGGAGAATCACTTGAACCTGGGAGGCAGATGTTGCAGTGGGCCAAGATCACACCATTGCACTCCAGCCTGGGCGGGAAGAAAGAAAGAGAGAAAGAAGAGAGGGAGGGAGGGAGGGAAGGAAGGAAGGAAGGAAGGAAGGAAGGAAGGAAGGAAGGAAGGAAGGAAGGAATGAGAGAAAATCCTTCTGTTGGCCGACTCCCTTGAAGAAGGTGCTGGTCTCAGGCTCAGAGTCTGCCGTGGTTTCTGTTTTATTGGTTGCAAAGTTATGAATGGGGAAGAATGAGAACAGAAACAAAGACGTTGACGAAGGCAAACATGAAATCTATCTTGGCAGGCAGAGCCTTGAGGTTGAGGAAGAGCGCCAACCGTGAAGTGCGCTTCCTCGGTTCAGTTCTCCATTCTCTCTCACCCACATCACTCAGCTGCAGATAGGAGACAGCACCCATGCTCCTTGGAGTGAGAGCTGGCCAGCTCTGTGGCTCTGAAAAGCAGCTCTAGAAGGAAACCCCTGAAAAGGGGCTTATGTCCTCTCAGAGTCAGAAACAAAAGAGAACAGGGACAGACTCATCTTGAAACCTAGACAGCTTTGACTTCATTGCTCATTCATTCCAGCCAGGGAATGGACGGGGCTGTCAGCACAGCCAAGGCGCCCAGTGCCTATTTCTCTGTGGCCCACAGAGACTTGGCCGGACCTGAGGCAATCACATTCCTTCTCTCCAAGGACACAGGCTTATATGCAGAGGGAAATGGGCAAAACACTCATCTCCCGTCTCCCCGAAGGCCTTAGGCTATGAATGCTGTCCTTTCAGGACAGTTCTCCCACCACGTTTAACTCCTCAGCACACAGTTTCAGGCTCCCACAGTTTCTAGCAGTTTTCACTAGTGCCAGTACCCGAGGGGCCTCACCCCTTGAGCCCACGGCCCTCTGGACACACTCACTGGGCAAGGCTCTTCCTCTGAGATAAGCTCCCTCGCAAGTCCCAAGTCTCATCCTGGAGGCACCAGGGGACACACAGTTCCCATTTGGAAATGAGAAAACTGACACTGCAAGAGGAATACAACATGCTTGAAATCCCAGGGCCAGGCACAAGCAGATGAATTTTTTTTTTTTTTTTTTTTTGAGATGGAGTTTTGCTCTGTAACCCAGGCCGGAGTGCAGTGGCGTGATCTCAGCTCACTGCAATCTCCACCTCCTGGGTTCAAGCGATTCTCATGCCTCAGCCTCCTGGGTAGCTGGGATTACAGGTGGGCACCACCACACCTAGTTAATTTTTGTATTTTTTTAGTAGAGATGGGGTTTCGCCATGTTGGCCAGGCTGGTCTCGAACTCCTGACCTCAGGTGATCCACCCGACTTGGCCTCCCAAGGTGCTGGGATTACAGGTGTTAGCCACCATGCCCAGCCGCAGATGAATCTTAAAAAGGACTTCCAAAGCTTCTTTTTAGAAAACTGTGGTAAAATATACAAAATATAAAATTTACCACCTAGATCAGATTTCAGTGTGCAGCTCTGTGGCATTCACATTGCTGTGTTACCATCACCCTCTCCATCTCCAGAACTCTTCATTTTTCAAAACTGAAACTCTGTACCCATTAAAAAACAACTGCCCATCCCTGTTCCCCCCACCACCACTGCCCTGGTATCCACCACTCTCCTTTCTGTCTCTATGAATTTGACTATTCTATGTACCTCATTTAAGTGGAATCACACAATATTTGTCCTTTTGTGACTGGTCTGTTTTACCCAGAATAGTGGCCTAAGATCCATGCATGTATCATGTGTCAGAATTCTCTTCCTTTTGAAAGCTGATGAATATCCCATTGTAGGTAAATATAGGTTGAGCATCTCTAATCCAAAAACCCCAAATCTGAAGCTTTTTGAGCATCCACAGAACACCACAAGGAGAAAATTCCACACCTGACACCTTTGCTTTCAGATGGTTCAATGCACACAAACCTTGTTTCATACACAAATTTTTTTTTTTTTTTTGAGAAAGGGTCTTGCTCTGTCATCCAGGCTAGGGTGCAGTGGTGTGATCTCAGCTCACTGCAACTTCTGCCTCCCAGCTTCAAGCAATTCTCCTGGCTCAGCCTCCTGAGTTAGCTTGGACTACAGAAGCGCACCACCATGCCTGGCTAATTTTTGTATTTTTAGTAGAGACAGGGTTTCATCATGTTGACCAGACTGGTCTTGTATTCTTGACCTCAAGGGATCCACCCACCTCGGCTTCCCAAAGTGCTGGGATTACAGGCATGAGCCACCGTGCTGGGCCTCATGCACAAAATTATTAAATCGTACAAAATTACCTCCAGGCTATGTGTATAAGGTATATATGAAACATAAATGAATTTTATGTTTAGACTTGGGCCCCAACTCTAAGATATCCCACTGTATACATCCAAATATTCCAAAATTCAAAAAAAGTATTTTCGAAAACCACCTCTGGTCCTACGCATTTCTGCTACTCAACCTGTACCACATTTTGTCCATCCATTCATCTACTGCTGGACACCTGGGTTGCGTCTACTTTTTGCCTGTTGTGAATAATGCCACTATGAACACGGGCGAGCAGGCATCTGTGTGAGACCCTGCTTTCCGTTCTTTGGGGTGTATACCCAGATATGGAATTGCAGAGTCACATGGTAATTCTATTTTTGATATTTTTAGGAAACATCGTATTGTTTTTCATAGTGGCTGCACCATTTTGCATTCCCACCACCAGTGCAATTTTTCCACGTCTTTGCCAATATTTACTTTCTGCTGCTGATGTTTGGTAATAGCCATCCTAATGGGTGTGAGGTGCCAGAGCTTCTTTAAAAGCAACCCGGTGTGTGGGTGGGTGTGGTATGTGGTGTGGTGAGATGGATAAAGAACGAGGTAAACTAGGTGTTTATCACTCTTTTGATCCCTGAAAGTGGCCTGTCACCGCTTAGCAGGAGCCTCAAGGAAGCATATGCAGTTGTTACAGGTTAAACAGTGTCCTCTCAAAATTCATAGGCTAAGTCTTCCCGCCCAGGACCTCAGAAGGTGACCTTCTTTGGAAATGGGGTCATTGCAACTGTAGTTCATTGAGATGATGTCATCCTGGAGTAGGTGGGTTCTTCATCCAACATGACTGGTGTTTTTATGAAAAAGCATGCTGGGTGAGGGGACAGAGACACACCCCCAGGGAAGACAGTGTGAAGAGACAGGGAGAAAGCAGCCGTCTTCAAGCCAAAGAAGGCCTGAGGCTTCCAGAAACTAGAAAAGAAATCTGGAACAGCTCCTTCCCTGGTGCCGTCAGGGGAGCCTGGCCCTCCTGACACCGATTTTGCACTTCCAGCCACCAGAACTGAGACAACAAATTCCTGTCATTCTACCCAGTTTGACATCCATGTGATACTTATTATGGTAGCCCTAAGAAACTAAGACAGAGGCCACCAGAGACACGTGACTGGGGATGACACAAAGGGGGAGATGTGTTCCCCCAACTGCCCCCGCCGTGAAGACACGGGCCCGCAATGATGTCTCTCAGCCTCTGGCTCAAGTGTTAAAGTCATTTCCATGATATCAGTCCAGAAGGCCATTGGCATTCAGGGGCTTCGCATTCATGGTTTTAACTATTCATGAATGACCCCATCATTTACGACACACGACGTGCAGTCATTTGTCACATTGCCAAGGCACGGTCATGTCCTCAGAGCCGGGTGTAAAGACAGGGCACCGGGCTGGTGGCTTTGTTCTTCTCCATTTGTCATGGAGTGCATGGGAGGTGATAAAGCCTGAGCTGCTTTGTGGGAAACTGGGTGTGAAAAGAAAGGCAGCTGCTGGCATGGGGGGCTGGGAAGAGAAGAGGTCTAATCATGCCATGGTCTAGGCCAGAAAGTAGCTTTATTAACTACCCAAGTGCTGTATTTATAGAACCATTAAGGATCTGAAAGAGGCACTAGGTTTTTCGATCATACTTTATTACCTTGTGGGGTAGAAATTATACAACCTGATGTCATTCTCAAATTTGGTAATTCACTAAGGTCCGAGGCCACAGCCTTTAAGAATGTCAAGGGTCTACTGTGTGACAGTAAGATTCTACTGTATTTTCTGAACCTTTTTCCTTTAGGTAATAGCTTTCCATAGACTATAATTGTTGCTATACCCTTAAACCATGGGTGGAGTAAAAGGTCACTTGTGTGGTATAATTTGGAGCTATTCTGAGAAGAACTTTGCACTAAATCACCCATTCCTCAGCACATTTTCCCTGCCACAATGTACACCCAAGGCCTGAAAATCCACTGTTATAGACTCATGCCTTTGAATGAAGATATGGTCTCAACTTATGAGGCACCCATATTGTGAGGATTTAATTATTGATAATCACTTACTCCTCAGTATGAATGAGATTGCAGAGTCTAAAACCAGCCTGACCATAGTTGCTAAGAGAGGAAGTGGGGAGAGCACAGACGACCCTGGCATCTGGCAGGAAGAACACAAGAATCGTGTAGACATCACCAAGATTCGCTCTGACAGTACCGTCCTGTGTAAGGATGGGAGGGGGGCTCAGCGCTGACTGGAAGCCTGTGAGCCTCTCCCAGTGAAGCTGATGTGGCACAAAGAGATCAGAAGAGGGAATTCCTCCAGTGACATTTGCTTATTGGAGCTATGGGTTGTCATTGTTTCAAATAAACTCTTATAACCACACAAATTAGCTATAGTGTAATTAATCATCTGTTGCAGAGAAAGAAAACATATCCTGGGGTATCTCTAAGTCTTGACTTCCAAGATAATGTTAATGGATAATGGATTTCTCAAGCTCTTACTCTGCCCTTCAATTCCCTCTTGGTTTCCTTCTTTCAGAGTTCCATCCTTCCCTGCCATCTCTAGAAAGCTTTTAAGGTGATTCTAAAAAACAAAGTAATGTCAGTAAACATGTGGAACTGCTAGGTTGTCAGATAACCGCATTGTTCTTTCCCCAGATGGCCGCAAAGACCGTTATTGAAACAGTCTTGGGTTTGTAGAAATAAGGATTAAGTTTGACACAAAACAGCCAGGGCATGCAGTGTTCACACAATTATGGAGCCTGCTGGTTAAGCACAATCACTGAGGGGGCACAGCCTCGACTTTTAGGCTTTTGTCTGTCTCTATATTTAAAGAGGTTTTTTTTTTTTCATTTTGCATTTGTGATTGGATAGAACCTATACTCTTTCCAGAATCACCACTACCAGGGGGCTCTTCAACCAACTGACATTATTGTTATTGTTATTTTATTATTATTATTATTATTATTATTATTATTGAGATGGGAGTCTTGCTCTGTCGCCAGGCTGGAGTGCAGTGGCGCAATCTTGGCTCACTGCAACCTCCTCCTCCTGGGTTCAAGCGATTCTTCCGCCTCAGCCTCCCGAGTAGCTGGGACCACAGGCTCTGTGCCACCACGCCCGACTAATTTTTGTATTTTTAGTAGAGATGGGATTTCACCATGGCCAGGATGGTCTCAATCTCTTGACCTCCTGATCCACCCGCCTTGGCCTCCCAAAGTGCTGGGATTACAGGTGTTAGCCACCGCGCCTGGCCTATTTTATTATTATTATTATATGTGTGTGTGTATTATGGCAGCAGATATTAATCAAACACTTAACTGCAGGTCAAGTGCTAGGCTAAGGAGTGGGGACCATTATTATCTCCACTTTACAAAAGAGGAAACAGGCTGAAAGAGGATAAGGAACTGGTAGCAGAGGGTGGAGCTGGGGCAGAATGTGATTCCGTCTGACTTTGGAGCTGAGTTGAACATGAAAACCATTACGGAGACTATCTTCAAGGGGATGGAGCTGGCATTTGAGGAGAGAGAGACAAGCATCATGGTGTGGTTAAGATGTGCTGGGATGGTGTAAGACCTTGAAAGCTGTGTGTCTTTTGGACCAAAATAGGGTGTTAACATAAGTTTTCTGAAACAGAGTGATATGACAATTTTGCTGCTGTTGAAAGATATGTTTGGTAGTGGTCTAGAGAAGCTCTCTCCCTTCCTTCTAAGACTCTTTTTTTCAACGGGCAATCACATCTAGTTTGGAAAACTGATGTTCCCTAGGACAGATCCACCATCATGACATCTTGTATAGAATCCTTTTATCAGGGCTTGGTGGTCCCCATTCTTCCTAGAGAAACACATAGCAACAGTGGTCCATGGACTGTGGGGGTCCCCGTGGCCATCTGTCCCTCCTCTTGGCTCCCCTCTGAGGGGCAGGCAGGGTCCCAAAAAGAACGCGCCCTGCAGACCTGGCAGCAGCTTAGGTATTACAAACTTGAATTCCTGTAACCTAGGCTGGAAGAGTACAGGACTGCCGGTTTCTTTACCTAAACTTGTATGGGTATAGTTTTTCCCACTCAATTGCATTCCAAAAATATAAATGTGAATATAAGACTAGTTCATGAGAATTCAGGAGATGAGGAGCCCCAGAGGTCGCTGTGAGGTTTATGTCTCACCAGGCTGCACCCAAGTCCACTGGGCCTAAGCTTCCCCAAGAAGACAATGCACTTCTCAGAACTCCCTCCACTTAGGGAGCACAAGGCATCCAAATAAGCCAGGGCCCAAAACACTGAGCCTCCTTATGTGCAATTCCACATAAAAATAGCAAGGGTAGGAAAGTCCAGCCTGGTTCTGATTTTTTCCCAGGACGACTACTTCATACTGTCAAGTATCTAAATATCTTGTAAGAGTGTGTGTGTGTGTGTGCGCACGCACACATGGGCATGCAACTACTTAGTCTGTCTTTTGGGATACCCAACACTGAAAGCTATTCAAGGCTTGGTTGTGTGGTTGTGTTCTCTATCCCAGAACTCCTAGGTATGCCAAGGCTTCATGGCAGATTGCAACGATGCTTTGGGAAGCAGTCCATCTCGTCAAGTGGAAAAACTCCCCAGGTGCAGCTGTTCCCTCCGACTCACTGAAGTCAGAGAAATCCTCTATTAATATCTTCAGCTCTCAAAGACCCAGGGAGTAACTGAGGACTCAGACACAGCCACCTTCAGGAGTGAGGTGGTTACAGCTAGTCCAGCTTTGGGGTCTCACTTACCACTCCACCTCGCTGCCCCATCTCAGCCCTCTGTCAATATAAAGGGGCATAGGTCCACATACTTGATTTGACTTAAGGTCATTAGCCCATCAATAACTTATCTCCGGAAAAGACAGTCTCCTGTGATCTTTATGTGATTGAAGGAGGCTCTCCTCCTAGATTGCTATACAAGACAATTTGAGACTTTGGGGGTTCTGAGAACCCTGCACTAAACTACTCCATTTCCAGCCCTTCCCCCCTGCCATGGCATATACCAGATATCAGGTATTTTAAATTCAACATTATAGATTCTGGCCCAGGCATGGTGGCTCATCCCTATAATCCCAGTGCTCTGGGAGGCTGAGGTGAGAGGATCACTTGATCCCAGGAGTTCAAGACCAGCCTAGGCAACATGGCAAAACCCTATCTCTTGCTAAAAAAAAAAAAAAAAAAATACAAAAATTAGCCAGGCATGGTGACACATGCCTGTAATCTCAGCTACTTGGGAGGCTGAGGTAGGAGGATCACCTGAGCCTGAGGAGGTTGAGGCTGCAGTGAGCCATGATTGCATCACTAGACTCCAGGCTGGGGGACAGAGTGAAACCTTGTCTCAAAAAAAAAAAATTATGTATTCTTCCTTGCTTATCTCTAGTTCAAGAAAGAAATATTGAGTCTGACAAGAGCCCTTCAGTCTCACTCCTTAAGCCCTGGGGCCTTGGTGTACTATATCCTTTCCAAGCTGTTCCCTTACAGCATCTTATTTCAACAGTGACCCACTTGGGGAAGGTCCCAGGAAAGATGCTTGGTTTTGCATGTGAGTGCTGGAGCTCAGTCAACTAATGTGAATGCAACTTTCCATCTTTCTCTGTCAGAAATCTTTACACAAACATGCACACTCACACACACATCTCTATACCTCATTCCAGAGGGAGCATTCATTTTCCCCATAATGCTCTCCCATTGTGAGTGTGACGGGCAGTAGAGATGATGTAATAATAAGTTTATTGGATCAATATATCATTTAGAAAATAAAAGCTCTCCCCTTCACTGGGTGATGACCACAAGGGGAAATGCCTGTGTCTGGTCAGTAATTTATGTCCGTCAAGCAGAATGAATGGGATCTCTAGCTCAATGCACTTGCCTTTGTGTTTTACTGTATCCTCTATGTTTCCAGCAGTGTCCATAAAACATCCCTCTGAAGGGCTCTCCTTTGAGCAGGAGGCAGCTCCCTCTCCCCAGGGGCTTAGATCCCAGACAAGACAGGAGCTGGGCTGGCCATGGCTTTTCATTTCTTTGCGCAACAGTTGGTAAGGTCAGTTTCATTAGGCCAGTGCTTGTGAAGACACTTCTTTGCCTTCCTCAGCAAGCATTAGGAGACCCATTTTACAGATGGGGAAAACAGGGGACTAAAAGGGTAGACCTTTCCTGCAGCCCTTAAGGTCAAAAAAAAAAAAGTCTTCATTTTCAACTGTAATAAAACACTCTTTCCATGACTCTCTACAACTTTGCGGCTGGGATCAGAGCAAGAGAAGGTGGGTAGGACACCGTATCACTTTGTCATAACAGCTTCATCCAAGTCCAGAGCACAGAGCAGCTCAGCTATCTCTCCCTTCCCAAGCCCTTTTTAATCCTGCCGCCACATCCTGACCCATGGCCTCCCCACTTCCAGCCCCTCTTCCCCCTTGAGTTGGCAAATCCTTTGGAGCTGGCACTTCTGTGCCATATTGCCTGGTACTGGGTTGATGTGCCACTTTGTTTTGGTTCAAGCCAGCTCCCTGCACCGTGAAATTAGAATGCCTGGGTGCTGGAGAGGGAGTGGGGGAAGAAAAGCACGAGATTAAGGGCAATATGCAGGGAGACATTTGATCAATCAGGGGCTTTCTGAAAAAAACAAAAAGACAAAAATGAGAGAATGAAGGAAACCACTATTTAGTGTGTGCTGGGCACTACATTCAACCACTAAAAGACAGAAACAACCACAAAGGAAATTTATTTTGTTGAAGTGATATCGACAATAAAATAGATGCTGTCTTGTTCTGATATATTTATATATGGTATTCCTATTCCTTTGTCTGCTGACTATGCTTCAGTCATTTCACCTCCAGTGGAGAGTGGGCTGAGCTAAACTTCTGCACTCCCACAGCAAACTCACTTCTGAACAGGCCATCCATTATAGACCCATCCACCCACTCAGCTTTTGGGGGGAAGAAAGGGGATGGACCACATGATTTATGTATTCAGAACCAAATCTTATAACTGAGAGACACATTTATGAGTGACTTATTTATTGGCATCTGTGATTTTAGTTTTAGGTTGGTACAAAAGTAATTGTGGTGTCTGCCATTAAAACTAATGGCATTAAAATTAATGGCAGACACTGCAGTTACTTTTGCACCAAACTAATATATACTACAAATTACTTTGCATTTGACAATAATTTGTTTGAGTCCTTCTTATGTGCCTGGAACTATTCTGAACACAAGAGGTTTCAGGGTAAATAAGATAGGAAGTCTTTGTCCTCCATAGATACAACTAACAGTCACAGCACAGAACTCGGGGTTGAGTTTATCACTTTGAGCCTGTTGACCCCAGCTAAGTCAACTACTCTAGAGTAAAAATAAATGGTTGGGGTTTTAAAATTTGTTTTATTTTTGTTTTTATAAACAGCATTCAAGCTTAGGAAAACAGGAAGGCCACTCAATTTTTAAAAAGCAGGCCAGGTGTGGCAGCTCACACCTGTAATCCCAACACTTTGGAAATCCGAGGCAAGAGGATCGCTTAAGGTCAGGAATTCAAGATCAGCCTGGACAACTTAGCAAGACCCCATATCTACCAAAAAAAAATTTTTTGTAATTAGCTGTGTGTGGTGGATAGGAAGTCTTATTTATTCCTATCTTATCTGTAGTCCTAGCTACTTGGGAAATTGAGGCAGGAGGATTGCTTGAGCACAGGAGTTCAAGGCTGCAAGGAGCTATGATTGTGCCACTGCACTCCAGTCTGGGCAACAGAGAGAGACCCAGTCTCAAAAAATAAAAATAAAAAAGCAAACCTAAATCCTATTTTTAAATCAACTTGCATATCCCTCCTTCAATGTGAAAGCTAACCTCAAGGACATATCATCAGCTTTATTGTCCAGCCATTTTCAGGACATTCCCAAGCCTACAACCCCACCCTCAGCCCTTTCTCCTGCCATGGCATATACCAGACACCTGAAATTTCATGGCTAGTCAAAGATGTACAAAAATGGAAAGTTTGGTTACCTTAGAAGCCCCTTGCCCTGAGACCTTAACTAGAGAGCTCCTTCCACAGGAGGGCAGAGGGCACTGAGTGGAGAGAACAGGCAGATGTTTGAGTTGAACTCACAGACATCTCTCTTTGAGTGTTAGTGAAACTCTATGAAACACAGCCCTTAGATCTCCTGACATTCAAGAAGGATTTTTCCTTCTATTATTGCCTACCTTCCGATCACCAGTACCCTAGTACTGTGCCTGCCACACAGTAGAAATTCAATCAATGGGCTTTTACAGTTTTAATTTTTCTCAAAAGGATACACATATAGGAACAAAGCAAATCTTACACAAGTGCTGTGTTGTGCAAAGGGGCTGTAGAGGCAGCCACAGCTAGGCCAGGTGGTGTAAATATGCAATAGGGGTTATGAAGGGAACATTTACAAGTCAGAGAAGCAGCAGAGTGTATCTGGTCCCCTGGGTGCTCATCATTCTCAAAGAGGTGGGCTTAGGCTGGGCCTGGCTATACTGGGTGCTCCAAAGGGAGGAAATGACCCCCAGGGCCACTCAGATTAGTCCCTCCTCCAGCTTCCAGGCACAGCAGTGGTCACTTTGCACTCTCGCCCACTTCACTTCCCAGAGGCAATGCCTAAATCCAATCCATGTTTAATTCTTTTGGTGATTATTATCTTTTTTTTTTTTTAAGAGCCATACGTATTCAGGTCACCCAGGCTTGAGTGCAGAGGCACAATCACAACTCACTGCAACCTCGACCTCCTGGGCTCAAGCGATCCTCCCATGCCAATCTCCAGAGTAGCTGAGGCTATCAGTGCACACGACCATGCCTGACTTCTTCTCTTAATCGTATCAAATTTTAATAAAAGCAACTATGCCATCAGTGAAATGACAAGCGTTAAACTAATACATCAGAACTTTTGCTGCAAGAACACAGGCAAATGTCTTGCTGTGGTCAGCTGCTGGGAAGGTTGAATCACACTGAGCTGTGACCCTAGATCCCTGCACTCCCACAGCTTTATCCTCCTGTTTCCTGGGCGACCTGAAGGCCCAGGTCCTCCCCAGATACATCCAGGCCTCTGTGGGCTTCGCGTGAATGACAGGAGCAAAAGGGCCATTGGGGAGAGGCTGGGACTCAGACACAGCATTAGCCAATATTTGCTGTGATCGTTTTCTTTTCTGAGCTTGTTGAGCCTTCTCTCTGTTGACAGAGCTACTCATCCAACTTTCTGGAATACTTTTCTCAAAGACAATCCGGTTTTGAAAGAAGGAACGGGTTCTCTCCAACCCATTGTCCATATCTTCAGCCATCATCTGTAGAGGCTGCACTTCCAATACATGTGGCTCATGTCTCTGCATACACTGTGGAACGTTTCTTCTCTGTTTCTAGGTAGTATGTTTCCTCCTCCATTGATTTCCTCTGAAGTTGCATTACATGTTCTTGATGTATTTCAAGTTCCAGCGGAAGCTTCTGAATCTCACTTCGAAGCTGTGAATTTTTAGCCGGCAAAGAGGCTTGCTCAGTTTGGAGACTTTGTTTGTCCTGGAAGCTCTTCATTCATTTGATTTTCTTCACATAATTTCTTGGATTTTTTTTTTTTTTTTTTTTGCTTTTCCTTTTCAAATCTTCTAAAGAAAACATTTAAGTCAACAGCATCCAGGCGTCTCTTTAAGTCAATCTGTAACCGATAGACCTGGTGATCTCAAGTTCTTTCTGCTTTCTTCTTGTTCCCTAATTCCAAGCTCCCAACAGCCATGTGATCTCTAAAGAGACAGGCATATCTATGATCTTCAGCCACGTGATCTCTAAAGAGACAGGCACATCTATGATCTCCAGCAAGGTTGTCACTGAGATGTTCACTGGCCCACTTTATCACCCATGACCTATTTCATTTCCGCATTTGCATTTCCAAGCAAGTTTTCCATTCCTTCAGTTCCTGCACTCTTTGCTCCCATCTCATGGATTTTTGGCGAACAGTTCTAGACTTGCCTGAAGATGAGTGTTTTCATTCAAACTGTCCATCATTCTCTTCTGATGCTGTTCTCCATTTTTCTAAAATGCTTTTAAGATGCTTTCTGAATCAGTCACTTAGGAGTGGAGGGATTCTGATGCCTCTTTGGGTCACAGTGTCTGTCCATGAAGTGAAAGTTCAGGGAGCTGGCTTTTCTGTCCTTTTCCCAAAAAAAGTCTACCATGTCCTCAGGTGAAGGCCTGTTCTGATTTTTATTAAGTGCTGCCAAATACAAAATTTGTCAACGCAAAAGACTGACCTCCACCGCAGGTGACTTGAGGGCTTCATAGGCTGTGTCATCAGCCCCATCTTCTCACCAACTTTTCCACACACTTTAAATGAGAAGAACACCTGGTTCTTTCTCCCTCCTTAAAGTATGTCAGCTCTTTACCATAAGAACAACCCTAGCAGCAGCGCACACCAGGATCTCCTGGAGAAACCCAAAGAGACTGAGACTTGCTCAAGAGCTCAAACATCACCAGCAGCGGACAACACAGCTGCTCCAGGCCCACCTAGAGAGACATTTCAGTGGTAGATAGTAGGCCCTCCATGGGTCTGAAGGGCTCCCTACCTCTATGCAGATTGCCGGTATCCTGGAGGCCACTATGGACCACACAGAACTCTTGGAGGTGTGGGTGTCTGTCTCTAATGCAAACAAGTGCCAGGCAACATGCACAGACCATACATCAGATGAGAAGAAGGAGGTGCAGGCCAGTCGGGTTCTATAACATAATGCTCGCTAACCTTGCTCTGCTCAATGCACAAATAGAAAGTGATACTTCTTAGTGCGTGTGGGGAAGCAGAAGGTGTTGACTGCAGCCAGAGATGAGGCTGGAGCTTGGGCCTCTCCTGGCTCCACCTGGCCCTCCAGCAAACTTAGAGGATTGAGCAGTGTCATATTGGTGGTGATTGCCTTAACCATAACTCCAATTCTTGGTTTATCGACTTAAAATGTCCTCCTTTAAAACCTAGCTCAATGTGTGTGGTTTCATATTTTTTATTGATATATTTGGTTACTTTAATAATAAAATAACAGTACCTCCATTTACTGTTCCATCAACTTTAGTCAGTATTGTGATTCTCCTTCAGGTAAGATAGGAGTATGTATGCCCCTACCCATCCTTCTCCCTTCTGTCTCCAACCTCCTCTCATTTAAATTTCACATTAAAATGCTGATATTAACATTTGCATTCTGTAACTACAGTGCCATCCTCTGAGCTCCCATAAATGCACTCTAAATGTTGTTGTTTGCTGTTTGCAACAATTATGATCGCTATACACACATTGCCCTGCCCAGACAAGTGGGACTAGGGTGCCAGTTTCCTTTCTGCAAATCTGAAATTGCAATCCTTAGGCCACTCAAAGAAGAACGGTCATTCCAGCATAAAGCTCAATGAATTTCCTTTCTTATATTCCAGCAATTGCTCAAAATCATGATACATTTTGCTTATTGGGATACTGATTTTGTGGTACAGCTTCTTGTTTATTTAGGTGCTTCCAAGCACATTTTTTCCTTTGACTAATGGTCATATTTCACGTTTTAGGATGTTCCATCCTTGAGAGGATATTCCTACCAGAAGAATTCCCTTTCTTCCCATTCTCCCTTGAAAAGCACTTTGCTTTTTTGCTCTAGTCTGGATTACTCGTCCTCCAGGATCAGCCTGGCTATTGCTATAGGGTCCCTTTAGCTGTTCTCCTTGATTGGACCCGATCTCTTGTCTCCTGGATTCCATGTCTTTCTCTTCCTCTGTTTACTTTCCCATGCCACTGGGATATTACCTCAGATACTTCCTAATAGAGGGTGTAAGGAAATTAAACGGCCTTATTTTTCCCTGATATTTGATTAACAATTGGATTAGAAAAGTAATTTTAAGTTAGGTTCTATTTTCTCAGAATTTTGAAGGCATTCCCGTATTGTCTAACACTGAGAGTTACGGATGACAAGTCAGTTACCAGCTTTGAGTGTAGTTTCTTTGAGATAACTTGCACTGTCTCTCTGAGAGATTGTAGGATCTACCAGTTGTCTTTGGTGCTCCAGAATTTTGCAGAAAAAATGTCTAAATGTTGGGTTATTTGTTTTGCTTTGCCTTGTTTTATTTTTCCATTTACTATTCTGGATACTTGGGGCCTTTTAAAAATAACGTCCTTCCTCAACCCTGATAAATTTTCTTCTACGCTTTCTTTGCTACTTTCCATTTTTTCTATTCTTTCTTTCTGGGATTCATCTTCATTTTACATTTGACTTCAAAGATGAGTTCTTGTGTCTCTTACCTTTTCTCCACTATTATTTTTCTCTTTATATTTCTTTACTACATTCTGAGAGATTCCCTTGACTTTATATTCCAAGCTTGTTTTGAACATTTGTAATTTTGGTAATCAAGATTTTTTAAAAATCTCTAACAACTCTCTCTTTTTATCTTTCTGTTCCTTTTTCATTGCATCTCATGCTTGTTTTATGGATGTAACATACCACTGAATTTGAGTACATAAATTACAAGACTTTTTTGGAGATGGACTTGGTGTCCGGTGGGTCCATCTTGGTCTGCCTCTTTCATGCTTCTGGTTCTTTTCTAATTCTTGTGGTTCTTGGTTGCCCTTCCATCTTTAAAAAGGACAAGGTAGCTGATGTGAGAATTTTTTCTGCATTATGTTGGAACCCAAGAGATCTATTTTTTTTTCCAGTAGTTCTCTTCCTTAGAATCCTGTTTAAGAGCTCTATGTGGGGTGTGAGGTGTTGCCTGGTAGCATGCTGGTGGTTTTGGCTTTAGGAAGAATGTATGAGGCTCTCACTTAAAAACCAAGCCAAGAATTCCCCAAGTGCCAGAATATGGAGGGCTGCATTCTAGATCACCAAAACCTGCACTAGATGCCTTAGCCTTCCACAGAGGGCTGATTTAAACTTAGATATACCTTTTACATTTTGTCTCAAAGCAGATACCAGATTATCTGTACCATAGTATGGCAGGTGGGCCATACCAACCACAGCAACTTTTAACCGTTCCTCCTCTTACAAGTCCCATTTCTCACTCCTGTGTTCTACTGTACCTTCCAACTCTGAGCCCAGAATCTCTTTTGCTTTCAAACAAGCATATAGATTCCACATTCATTCATTCCCACATTCATTCCAGTCCCACTTTTATTCCAGGTTATGCCTTTTCCCAACAGTTGCATGCATCAAAATCCCATTCATTTCATCTTCCAGAAATGTGTTGTGATTTCTTGCACTCGACAATCTTCCTCCCGAATTTCTCTGCCATGATAGACACCTCAGAAGTGACAAAGGTGAAAGCATGTACTCAGCCCATCATTTTGAACCAGAAGTTCTCATTAAAAATTGGTTTGAAGTCTACTACAAATTCCAACTAGGAACACCATTCTTCTATATGCCAAGCATTGTATCTGACTTTCATAGGCCACCAGTATAAGAACTGATAGGCTAAAGATTACATTTGGTCTGTTTTTATTGAAAATTACTAAAGAAAATTCAAAGTAGACTTGAGAGAACAGTTTCAAAGAGTTCAAGGGCAGAAAGGCCAGGGTTGGCAGCTTCTGCCATTTCCACCAACTGTAGCTGCTGGCGCACATAGGTGTGGAGGCCACCTCAGCTCCTGCCGGGAGGAGGCAGTGGCTGTCAATCAAGAGCAAGAGGTGTGCACCAGGGCTGTGACCCCCAGCTCCTCACCAACAACTTTTTCTCCACGTCAGCTCAGCTGCCAACTTTGCACACAGCTGCTTCCTTCTGACTCACCAGCTCAGAAGAAAGGAAGGAGGTAAGGCCGGTTCCGGACTAGGCTTTGATGTGCTGAGCCACCTCTGATCTTTGAGTAACGGAGGCACAGGGCTTCTCCAAGTGTTACTGGAGACTCTAATTGCCAAAACAGAAATGAATTTGAGCTAGCTTAAGCAAAACAAGGTGATTTTATCATGAAGGTCTGAGAATAACTAATGAAACCCAAGAGCCTTTAGAAAGGGTGTAGAGGTCAGGCACAGTAGTTCATGTCCCTAATCCCAACACTTTGAGAGGCTGAGGCAGGAGGATCACTTGAACCCAGGAGTTAGAGACCAACCGGGGCAACAAGGTGAAACCCAATCTCTACAAAAAAATATTTAAAAATTACCTGGGCATAGTGCCATGTGCCTGTGGTCCCAGCTACTCAGGAGGCTGAGGTGGGAGGATCACCCAAGCCCAGGGAGGTCAAGGTTGCAGTAAGCTTTGACTGTATTACTGTACTCCAGCCTAGGTGACAGAGTTAGACCTTGTCTCTAAACAAAAAGAAAGGCTATTGGACTGAGGCCTCAGAGCTATTGGGATTTGCCTCCATACCTCATCTCCCATCTCCAGCCCTCTCTCTGTTCTGTCTCTCTCTTCCTGCAGACTGGCTGCTCCACCTTGCCTCTCCTCTCCTCGCTCCACCCTGTCCCACCTCACCCTCTTCTGTCTACATAGCAGAATGTGGCTACCCCTCGGACTAGGGGTTCACATACACCGCTTTGGCCATGCACAGAGACAGACATTTCCTTAGACCAAGAGTTGGCAAATTTCCCTAAAGGTCATATAGAAAACATTTTCAGCTTTGTGGACTTAACAGTCTCCGGTATGACTATTCAACTTGATCACTGTTTCATGAAAACGGCCACAGCCAAGTTGCAAAAAAATGGGCATGTGGCTATGTTCTAATCAAATTTCATTTATAAAAATGGGAAGGCAATGAGTAGAATTTGGCTGGATTGCTGAGCACTGCCTTAGACACAACCCATATTTTCAGAAAAATATGAAGTATTCATTCAGTGTGAGTCAGTAGTCAATCCCTAAGTCAGTAAACAAGAGAAACAGGAAAACACAGCAGACACATGGCCACTAGAAGCCTGGGGTGAGGTGTGCAGTTCCCAGAGAGGAGAGGCTAAGACAATACCCCAATGAGGGGGCACTACATCCACACCTCCTTTAGAGAAGCCATAAGCTAGGGATATTAGTTCTTGCATCTTCAGACTTCAGGGTAATCTCACAGAATAGCATAGCAAAAAGCCCTTATAGTATCTTGAGATCCTCAGAAATGAAGTCCTATTTAGAATGAGACATTTCAAAATTCCTCCCAATAAAAAAAGGAAGTATGCTGAGAACAGTGGCTCAAGCCTGTAATCCTGGCACTTTGGGAGGCAGAGGTGGGTGGATCACCTGACTGAGGTCAGGAGTTCGAGACCAGCCTAGCTAACATGGTGAAACTCTATCTCTACTAAAAATATAAAAGTTAGCCTGGTGTGGTGGCACATGCCTGTAATCCCATCTACTTGGGAGGCTGAGGCAGGAGAAGCATTTGAATCTGGAAGGTGGAAGTTGCAATGACCTGAGATCTCACCACTGCACTTCAGCCTGGACTTCAGACTTCAGATGGATACTCTGTCTCAAAAAAAAAAGGAAGTGAAGAAATACTGTAAAGCAATTGGCCCTATAAAGAGCATATATCCCTGGTTCTCAGAAAGCTTATTCAAAACTTTTATTGTTTCTTAAATGGACATTTAGGGGGAATTTTTACATTTAAACCCAAGGCTCTGAAATTGAACAAAAGTAATTTTGAGCTACCTTTGGCTGAGAGATTCCATGACTCCCTGCTCTCCTGGGGCTCAGGGCTGTGCAGCGCTATGGTTGAGGCTTGAATGATGTGCCCAGTGTGGCTGTAACTCGGTCTACATCCTCGCCTCCCACGGCGGCCCTACAGCTTACAGACATGTCATAAAAATGCTGCGGTGGCTGTGAGAGGGAATGGAAGATGGTGCCGCCACTATGGAGGCAGTATGTTGTTCCTCAAAAAATTAAAAATAGAACCACCATATGATTCCACAATTCTACTTCTGGGTATGTATATAGCCAAAAGAAAAAGAAAGGTCCCGAAGAGATGTTTGCACACTCAAGTCCCTAGCAGCATTCATCCCAATAGCCAAAAGGCAGAAGCAGCCCAAATGTACGTTGATGGGTGAATGGATAAACAAAAATACGGTCTAAACATGCAATGGAATATTATTCAGACTTAAAAAGGAAGGAGATTCTGACACAGACTACCACATGGATGAATCCTGAGGACATTCTGCCAAGTGAAAGGTACCTATTCTAGGTGCCTCATATCGGTGGAATCATACACTTAACACGGGCACCTAGAATAGGTAATAGGTACATAAAGACAGAAGCAAGGGGGCAGTTGCCAGGGGCTGGGGGGCTGGGAGCTATGGGGAGCTGTTTTTCAATGGGAGTAGAGCTTCAGTTTTGCAAGATGAAATGGGTTCTAAAGATGGATGGTGGTGACGGTGATGCAATAAAGTGAATGTACTTAATGTTATTGAACTGGATACTAAAAATAGTTAAGATGGTACATTTTATGTGATGTGTATTTTACTGTACTTTTGTTTAAGTCTGTAGTGGGAAAGGCTTCAACCTCCATGAGCCCTGTTCTATTACGGCAGTACACAGCTGTGGCCTCTCAGGCCAAGTGAAACATAACTCCTCAGACCAGAGCCATGATCCCCAAAGGCTTTCCTGGAATGACCTTGAGTCTCTGCCTTCTATTTTCCTGCAAAGATAAGGGATTTCGTTTGTTTGTTTTTCTAGCCACAGAAACAAGGAACAGGTGTTTAGAAACACCCCGCTGTCTGCCCCTCTGTGGACCACTCTGGGGCTTTTCCCTTGAAGTGAGCCTAGGATTGTCTACCCTAAGGACCTGGCCTTCCCAGCAGCCCTAGAGCCCAGAAGCTTGAATAAGCACCCAGACAGCACCACGAGGGGAGACATTCTCACAACAGCAGTTCTACTGTTGGTCACCCCCATGTGATCTGCTGCAAGAGCAGCATACTCCTCCCAAGATGGAGGTCAGCTAGCAAAGCCCCCTCCACCACCCACACCCCCCGCCTCCTCCTCTGACATCAGGACCTCCAAGGGAGAGGAGGAGCTTGTGCAATCCCCAGAACCTCTCTCCAGCAAGACAAGAGCCATGAGCTTCTGCTTCAGGTATAGGTAGACCTTGCCCCAGCCTCCTAAGACCCTTCTTGCCTCAGACTTGTCCCCTCCAGTCCCATCTCCAGGTGGCCACCTGCTGACCTCTGCTCACACATCCAATTAGGCCACTGCCATGCATTGACCTTCGCTGGCTCCCTACTGCACTCAGGAACAAAGGCCCAAGCCTGTGTGAGGCCCCCAGCTTCATTCCCAGAAGCTCCCTGTCTTCATGCTCCTAATCCCCACACAACCCTGCCTTTTTCTCAGTGTATCCCCTTCGAATCCCAGTCGGTCCATAAAGGACCTTTTCTACAGGATGCACATTGTTGGATTGTTCTCAATGTAGCATGGTGACCGGTTTGCTCTGTGTCCTGCTCACCCCTCCAGGGGCCTCCAGTTTGCTCATATCCTCGATAACAGCAGGACATCCAGGACTGACCACACACATCAGGGGTGACCCCAACAGCACAAAGAACAGCCCACAGGTTTAGGGAATAGCTTCACAGGTTTGAGACACCATAACTAGGACAAGGACCAACTAAACACCGTGGATCCAAACTGTGGTAGGAGAGATTTAAGATGAACTTCCAAGCATCTGGATGAGCTCCCGGAGAAGGCCGTCTCTTCTGGAAATGCCCACAGGTAAGTCGGAAGCGGACCTGGCTGGGGGCAGTATGGATACGCTCGGAGGAAGGTAGGAGGATGAGTGTGATCTAGGGGTTCTTCCGTCCCTGTGAGGTACAGAACCCCTTTACCAGGATCTCCAGTTATTTCTTTATTCTGATGGTTACAGATAAGATTATTTTTCCATTTTTTTTTAGTAATGGTGGGGGGGAAATCCTTAAAAAGTAACCATCTTTTACTCTGGGCAAATTGCCAGCCCACTAAAGAACAGGAGCTGAGGCTTACGCCTGCCACCGTGGGCCACATGGCTAGTGCCACCAAGAGGAGATCAGAAACTAACAATAGAAGGGAAGGATGGAGTTTCTAGTGCTTCTTTAGAGTCCTGAGGAGACTGTGAATTAGGCTGTTCTTGCATTGTTATAAAGAAATACCTAAGACTAAGGTGTTGGTTTTTTTGTGGTTTTTGTTGTTGTTGTTGTTGTTGTTGTTGTTTTTGAGACAGAGTCTCGCTCTGTTGCCCAGGCTGGAGTGCAGTGGCACGATCTTGGTTCACTGCAACCTCCACCTGCTGGGTTCAAGTGATTCTCCTGCCTCAGCCTCCTGAGTAGCTGGGACTACAGGCACCCACCACCACACCTGGCTAATTTTTATATTTTTAGTAAAGAGGGGACTTTCACCATGTTGGCTGGGCTGGTTGCAAACTCCTGACCTCAAGTGATCCATCCTCCTTGGCTTCCCAAAATTCTGGGATTACAAGTGTGAGACACCGCGCCCAGCCAGAGACTGGGTAATTTATAAGAAAAGAGGTTCTATTGGCTCATGGTTCTGCAGGCTGTACAGGAAGTATAGTGACATCTGCTTCTGGGGAGGCCTCAGGGAGCTCATGGCAGAAGGTGAAGCAGCAGCGGGCAGCAAGAGAGACAGAGAGAGAGAGACAGAGAGAGAGAGAGACAGAGAGAGACAGACAGAGAAAGAGAGACAGAGAGAGAGAAAGAGAGAGCAGGATGGAGCAGTGAAGTGCCACATACTTTTAAATAACCAGATCTCCTGAGAACTCACTATCACAAAGACAGCACCAAGCCACGAGGGATCTGCCCCTATGATCTAAACAGCTCCTACCAGACCCCACCCTGGCACTGGGGATTACAGTTCCACATGAGATTTGGGCGGGGACACACCTCCAAAATGTATCAGATGGGATGCATAGAGTCCATGCCAGAGGCCAGCGTCTGTGAACCAGGCTCGGAACTCCAACACATTTCTTCAGTTCTGACCAGGTTTTCCCTTCTGGCAGCCTGCTCATGGCATTTAACCTATCTGAGCCTCAATCTCCTCTCCTGTTAAAGGAGGTGATGTTACTAACTATGTGATGAAAAGATTTTGCAAACTGCAAAATCGTTTATATATATAAAAGATTGTGTGTACATATATATATACACACACACACATATATATGTACACACACACATATATACACACACATATATGTATATATACATATATGTGTGTATATAATATATATATTATATATATATTATATATATTATATTTATTAATATAATATATATGTGTGTGTATATATATATATATAATATATATAGTTTTAAGAAGTTTCTAGAGTAAATAAAAGTGGCATAAAGCTAAGAACTTGATTTCAGTGGGAGAATGCATAACTCAAGGCAGATAGCATTATTATTTAGAGAATAAGGCTGGGCACTTTGGGAGACCAAGGTGGGAGGATCGCTTGAGGCCAGGAAGCCAAGAGCAACCTGGGCAATGTAGCAAGATCCTGTCTACAAAAACAAATTTACAATACAATAAACAAATTAGCCAGGCATGGTGGTGTGCCCCTATAGTCCCACCTACTCAGGAGGCCAAGGTCAGAGGACTGTTTGAGGCCAGGAGTTTGCGACCAGCCTGGGCAACATAGCAAGACTCCATCTCTATAAAAAAAAAATTAAAAAAATATATTAGCCAGGTGTGGTGACATGTGCTTGTATTCCCAGCTACTCAGGAGGCTGAGGTGGAAGGATCACTTGAGGCAAGTAAGGCTGCAATGAGCTGTGATTGCACCACTGCACTCCAGCCTGGGCGACAGAGCGAGACCCTAACTTAAAAAAAAAAAGTCAGGGGGAGAATGAAACAAGAAGTGCCCAAATGGGCAAAGAGGCAGGAGGAATGGACTAGGGGGATGCTGAGGAGTGACCATCTTGAAAATAGCTCCGGAGAACCCAAGAGCATTAGCCAGCCCCCAGGCTGCCCAGCTCTTAGTCACCTTGAGTCACAACCAGCACTTGTGCATCATCAACAAGTTCAAGGCCTGGAGCTACTATCTCCCGCCCAGGATCTGAGCCAATAGCTACCCTCAAAGGTTCGGCCCATCCATGACTGGCCAATGGGGAGCAGAGACACAAAGGCATGGCAGCCCCTCTCATCTATCACTGCAGCATGGTGAGGCTGGAAATTCCCTCCCGCTTCCCACTTCAAGTCACCCTGGGGTCCACACCTCAAGAGGAAGATGCTCGATCAGGCAGTCAGTTTCTGGGAACCAAGCATCCCTTCTCCTGGGCCCTGGGGACTCAGGCAATGGCCAAGTGCCACAGTCCCTACTTCCCCTTAAGTGTGATAGATGGACTGAGTTTTCCTGGCAGTTGAAACACTTTGCATTGATTTGTGTATTAGTTTGTATATTGTTTTGAGAGACCAATTTCAAGAGAAGCTAGGCCCATCGTCCATCAAAGCTCCGTGGTGCTTTATCTTCATTCTGAACTGGCTGCTCGTCAAACGCAGGGCAGGCTGCTGCCAAGAGAGCCTGCTGCCAGAGACCTCCATCTATCACCGCCCAGGGACATGCTGTCTTGGGATTGTTCAAACTTCAGGGAAAGGACCGTTCCCCACACCCACCCACTGTGCTCCTTGGAGAAGATCTGAGCTCTTCTGGTTGCAATTCTTGGGTCTTTGGGATTCTCAACATTTACAGAGATGAGGAGGCTACAGAAACACAACCATTTTACAGACAGGGAAACAGAGTCAAGTGCTTATAAAATGGACACGTACAAAACACTCTCAGGAGCTGGGTCCCTAAGTTACAAAGAGAACCAGGCTTCCCTGGTCTTGGCGGATTGCACAGCCCTTCACCTCGGCCCGCAACACACATGGCCCCTCCAGACCGTCCTCCACCTGCACCGCTGTGTTTATGCTAGAAGGTTCCCAGTGTGTCTGCTTCTAAGCAGCCTTTGCTGGGGGAGGATGAAGGAAACGGGACCTGCCGAGAGGTCACTAAGGTGGAGGAATCCTTAGAGACTAAAGCAGCAGGAGTTGGGAGAACCTCTTGAAAGGAGACAGGAGAAGCAAGGCTGTGTAGAGTCAGGGAGAACAGGCATGGCTTAAATCATTTTTCTTGGAGAGTAAACATTACATTTCTGCCTCTGCTGCTTCACAGAGGATGCCCCTCTCTGGACGCCCCTTCAGGCATCAGCCTGTTGGCAGCCACAAGTCCTGGAATGTAGGGTCGCTGGACATAAATCTATCTGTGCTGGCTGAGGCTGACAGCGACTGCCACTCCCCAAGACAGTGTTACCACCTTTCTCTCCCTTCTTCTGTCTCCTCTTCCCACTGTTTCAAGGACAGGAGAGTCTTAAGGATTTTTCTTTTCCTGTCTTCAATGTACACAAAGTCTGTGCGACCATAGCAATGCCACCGTCTGGTGTCAAGAGGGAGGTGGAGAGACAGGCGCTGGATGAGGCCCATGCTGCTCCTCGTACTGGAATTTTGATTCTCCAAAGGGCATGAGAACGCGGTGGCCAGCAACACACAGCAACCAGGCTATTTGCTGGGCTTTTAGCAGGTCGCTTGGGCTTGCTGGGGAAACCTCATCTCGGAGGATCTTCCAGGAAGCCTGAGGTCTCTTACTAACGGAACTGTGCCTAGCTCACCCAGAGGGGGTCAGGTTGGGACCCTGGGGTGGACACTAGATGAAGCCAATGAGATTGACTTTAATAAGAACATGGAAGAAAAAAATCAAAGACTTTCAATTCATATACGACCCTTGCATATTCGTGCCTGTTAGACCCCACGGCCCTTCTTCTTACCTTCCCCAAGGAGTATAACATTCTGGATCCTTCCATTCTCCTCCCCTCAAAACCTACCTATTCAAAATGTAGACAGCTCACCAATATATGAAAAGATTCTCAACTTCATTCAGAACAAATGAAATGCAAATTAAACTACTCTGAGATTACAGGCTCACGCCTGTAATCCCAGCACTTTGGGGGGGCCAAGTTGGGAGGATGCCTTGAGGCCAGGAGTTCGAGACCAGCCTGAACATAGTGAGACCCCATTTCTGCAAAAATAAATAAATAAACAAAATATATTTTTTAAGTTGGCAAAAGGCAGGAAGTGTGATAACACACAGTGCTGACAGCACTATGGGAAAAGACACTGGAATTCACTAAAGGTTGGAGTAGGAGTGATTATTAGGATGTTTTGACTGACTCTTTCTGTGTTATAATAAAAAATGCATTTGGTCTTTGTCTCCCGTTCCTGGCACACAGCTTCCAAAACCCTTTGATTTCCAAAGTGTCTTTTGTTGTTGGTAGGAGTCCCCTGTCAACCACATCGAAGTTAACGCAAGGCGGAGCCCCTAGACAGCTTTGGGAGCCCCCAGAAAGACCAAACACATTGTCAGAGGGTGAGAACTTTCAGCCCCACCCCCTGCCCACCCTGGCCTCCCGAAAGGGAGGGGGTCTGGAAACTGGGCTCTAAACACTCTTGAATGAGGAGATCCTGGGAGTTTCCAGGTTGGTGAACACAACGATGTGTTGAGGAAATGGCACCTGGAGGATTCAGGGGCTCTGCCCACCACTCCCACATGCAAGTGGCTTCCATTTGGTTGTTCCTGACTTCTATCCTTTATAATAAACCAGTAATAGTAAGTAAAGCACATTCTTGAGTTCTGGGAGCCATTCTAGGGGAAGGGAAGGAGGCATTATGGGAACTCCAGAATTTACAGTTGGCCAGGCAGAAGTGTGGGTAGCCCAGGCAGCTGAAGTGGACGCAGTCTTGTGGGACTGAGGCCTTAAACCTGTGGAGTCCAGTGCAATCTTTTAGTAGTTACTGTCAAAATTGAATCAAATGGTTGTACACACAGTTGGTGTCAGAGAATCAGAGACTTGGTATTGGAAACCCGACATACATTTGATATCAGAGGTGGTGTCAGAAAAAATATATCACACTTTCAAAATTACCAGAATGTCTATCTTTGACCCAGAAACTCCACTTCTAGGAATTATCTTACTGACATACTTAGCAGAATGCAAAATGATATAAATACAACCTTATACATTTTGGCATTGCTTAGAGCAGTAGAAGAATGGAAACAGCCAAATTGTCATCTGTATGGGAACTAGTTAAAGTATTGAACATATGTACAATGGAATTCTATATAGCTATAAAAAAATTGAAGAAGTTCTATATTGACATGGGAAGATTTGAGATACATTGCTAATTGGGGGAGAAAAAGCACGATGTAGAACAGTGTTGATAGTATGCCATCTCTTATGTTAGATGAAAGAGGGGGCTGGGCATGTGGCTCATGCCTATAATCCCAGCACTTTGGGAGGCCAAGACAGGAGGATCGCCTGAGCCCAGGAGTTCAAGACCAGCCTGGGCAACACTGGGAGACCCCATCTCTTCAAGATAAATAAATTAGGCAGGCATGGTGGTGCATATCTGTTGTCCCAGCTACCCGGGAGGGTAACATGGGAGGATCACTTGATCCCAAGAGGTCAAGGCTGCAGGAAGCCAGGTTTGCACCACTGTACTCTAGCCTGGGCGACAGAGCGAGGCCCCGTCTGAAAAAGAAAAAGAAAGAAGGATAAAGAATTTAGATTTGGATTAGCTTTCACTTATATTTCTTAAATCTCTGAAGGATAAAAAACTAACACCAATGGTAACTGTTTGAGTAGGGATAGAAGCAGGTGAGGCACAGGGAGGGAAGGATGTTTTGTACTGATATGTGAACCACACAGATGTCATACCCATCCAAGAAAAAGAAACACCTGTATACTCACAGCAGGCAAGCCTAGAAGGGACTTTAGAGATCCTACTCCACCCCTTCCCCACTCTAAAGATGTGGAAATAGTGGCCCCAAAGGCTCCCTGGCTCAGCCAGCTCTCAGATCTGGTACAGGGTCGGCACCAGAATTCAAGGCCCACAGCCCCCAGTTCAGTGCTCTTCCAGACATACTCCTACACTATGCCCCCATCTAGGGCAGAGCACAGCAAGATGTGAGCAACATCTTTGGATCACTAGTCCCTAACAGAGCACATGCTCCCTCTTTATGAAAAGTTTTCTAAATGAGCAAACATTGTGTTGCACTTTCTGTGAGCCTTGAACCTCTGGCTAAGCTAATTAATGAATCATAGCCTGAAAGTGATGGCAATTTACATTCCCCAATCATGATTGTCACATTTTCCTGGAGGCCATGAATGGTAGAATCACAGGCCCTTCAGCTGAGGAAACATGTCTAGTGAGGAGCCCTTTACCACTCGTCAAGTGAAACATCATTAGAGAATTCCCTGCATTTCACTTTCTTGCAAAATCAGCCTATGTACAGAACAAGAAAGGGAAGAAAACAATTAGGCAGATACAGCCAATGTTTAATACACTTAACATAGCAACTCGGGAGAAGAGAAATTATCTATTTGCACAAACATTGGCCAAGAAAACCAAGGCCCAAGGGGCATGGCCTTTGAATTGTATAGACTGCAGTGGTGATTTGGTGGGTTGCATCTTGCATCATGCACACGCTTTTTCTTGGTCAAACTTAGCAATTTAACTCCAAACATTCTTACAAGATGGCTGGCAGATGTACATTTCAAAACCTCGATGTGAAGCAAGTGAGGATCATCCTCTAATTGCCTGCTACCCTGCCCAGACAAACACGGCACTCACGCTGGCCAGGGGCAAAACCTCAGAACCCTCCAGAACATAACCGTTCATCATCCATAACGTGTGACAAACTGGGATGCATCTAAACAGGCACGGAGAGTTCTGAGGGGAACAAGCTAAGTAAGACAATAAACACGTTGTAAGGCAGATTGAGTGAGGCCATCAATGATGGATGAATGTTTGGTAAATCAAAGAGATCTAAGGCTTTTGAGGACAGCCCCATTGGAGAGCTTTTGGTCACAAATTAGAAGCATGCTTGGGTCCTTAGACATACTGGGTTGACTGCTGCAAAGGGAGCAAGAGCGATCAAAGCAGCCAGAGGGAGAACGGGTAAGTGAGATGAATGGAGATCAAATCCCATTATAACCAATTCTATTACAAAGAAAATTTCACCTTAACAAAAATATATCCAAGCCCCAGGCATTGGCCCATAATAATCATATATTTTCAAATAACCTGGTGTGAAGCACGCTGTTCTTCAGTTCTTCCGTAATAGTCCCTAGCTATCATCACACTCCAGCTCACACATCCCCTTTTACCGCGTGATGAATTACTGGCAGCGTGTGACAATACCCACATTCTTTTCCAACCCCCTGACTGTGGGAAGTGACTTTTGAAATGCCCTCTTGGAGGGTGATGTTCTGAAAAACTTTAAGGAATTGGTCTTTATAAGAATCTTTACTTCATCCCATAGTTTCCATCAACTTAGCTGCCTAGCTCCAGGATCATTAGGAAGATTATTTAAAATGTTAGATAAACACCTCCATAGATGCAGGAAAACATTTGGGGGGGGTTATAAAGATATAAACCTTGGTTATTTGATTATGTTTGAACCCAATCATTTATTTACTTTTTAATTTCTATTAACTTTTTCACATGCAGAAAGTTTTTATTTTTAGGGAGTTATAAACAATTTATAAATAATTTTATAAGATTATTTCTTCTTTTTCTGTTTTGTTTAATTTTATTAAACATATTTAAAGTATATAACATGATGTTTTAATACATATATAATGAAATATTAGTAATTACTGTAGTACATTAAAATATCCATTTTCCCATAAATTTGCCCAATTTTATAATATATAATAAGAGCACCTAAAATCTACTCTTCTGGGAAAATTCCTGAACACATACCAATGTGTATCATAGCTTTGCTCTTAACAGAAAAAGACTTGGAAACAGCACACATGTTTATCAACAGAATACATAAACAATGAAACAATGTAAAAGTACAGAGTTGTCAAAATTAAGGAACTAGGGCTACATGTGTCGACATGGATCCATGGTACAAAAGAAAATTTCAGACAGATATATGCAGTATGATACCTTTACATAAAGTTAAAAGTATACAACGCAAGATATTAAGGACTTATGTGGCCAGATGCAGTGGCTCCATGGGATTACAGCAGCCTGTAAACCCAGCAGTTTGGGAGGCCAAGGATGGAGGATTACTTGAGGCCAGGAATTCAAGAGAAGCCTGGGTGTCATACCAAGACCCTGTCTTAACAAAAAAGTTTAAGAGGGAGAGAGATCCAAGATGGCCATTTAGCAGCAGCTCAGGATTGTAGCTCCCAGTGAAAGTGCAGAGAGCAAGTGGATGCCGCAATTTCAGACGAATTTCTGTTGCCCACAAACTGGGAGCTGCTACCCAGTGGAGGAGCCACATGGATCGCCATTGCGACTCTTTTGGCCGGCGCGGCTGTTTTGCCGGCGCCCCTGTTTTGCTGGCCCCCTGGCGCGGTGCTTCTCAGTGCAGAGTATACAGGACTGGGTGCCCTTTGAGTTGGGCTCGGCTGGTCCCATCCCCACAAAGAGAACAGCAATTGGAAGGGCTGAGGACTGAGAGTTTCACGGTAAGCACAGCTGAACCCAGGAAAGCCTAGCTCTGTGGGGAAGGGGCGTCCGCCAAGGAAAACTAAGAAACAGAAAAAACTTCATCACCAACAAGCCGGACGTCCACTCAGACCCAATCTGAAAGTCGGCAATTACAAAGACAACAGGTGGATAAATCCACAAAAATGGGAAGAAACCAGTGCAAAAAGGCTGAGAA
>CAUYLG010065395.1:0-26505 GCA_963573385.1 Cacajao melanocephalus | reverse complement strand
TGAATCTGAAGATTATGTGCCTTGGGGTTGCTCTTCTTGAGGAATATCTTTGTGGTGTTCTCTGTATTTCCTGGACTTGAATATTGGCCTGCCTTGCTAGGTTGGGGAAGTTTTTCTGGATAATATCCTGAAAAGTATTTTCCAGCTTGGATTCATTCTCTTCATCACATTCAGGTACACCTATCAAACGTAGATTAGGTCTTTTTGCATAGTCCCATATTTCTTGGAGACTTCGTTCATTCATTTTTACCCTTTTTTCTCTAATCTTGCCTTCTCGTTTTATTTCATTGAGTTCATCTTCAACCTCTGATATCCTTTCTTCTGCTTGGTCAATTTGGCTGTTGAAACTTGTGCATGCTTCGTGAAGTTCTTGTGTTGTGTTTTTCAGCTCCATCAATTCACTTATATTCCTCTCGAAGTTGTCCATTCTCATTGCTTTTCATTAAATCTTCTTTCAAGGTTCTTAGTTTCTTTGCATTGGGTTAGTACATGTTCTTTTAGCTCACAGAAGTTTCTTATTATCCACTTTCCGAAACCTGATTCTGTCAGTTCATCACATTAATTCTCTGTCAGGCCTTGTTCTCTTGCTGATGAGGAGCTGAGATCCCCTGTAGGAGGAGAGGCATTCTGATTTTGGGTGTTCTCAGCCTTTTTGCACTGGCTTCTTCCCATTTTTGTGGATTTATCCACCTGTCATCTTTGTAATTGCCGACTTTCAGATTGGGTCTGAGTGAACGTCCGGCTTGTTGGTGATGAAGTTTTTTCTGTTTCTTAGTTTTCCTTCGGCAGACGCCCCTTCCCCACAGAGCTAGGCCTTCCCAGGTTCAGCTGTGCTTACTGTGAAACTCTCAGTCCTCAGCGCTTCCAATTGCTGTTCTCCTTGTGGGGATGGGACCAGCTGAGCTCGACTCAAAGGGCACCCAGTCCTGTATACTCTGTACTGAGAAGCACCGTGCCAGCCAAAAGAGTCATGCTGGTGACCCTTGTGGCTCCTCCACTGGGTATCTCCCAGTTTGTGGGCAACAGAAATTCGTCTGAAATTGCAGTGTCCACTCACTCTCTGCACTTTCACTGGGAGCTACAATCCTGAGCTGCTGCTAATCGGCCATCTTGGATCTCTCTCTGCCTGGTGATGAAGTTTTTTCTGTTTCTTAGTTTTCCTTGGGTGGACACCCCTTCCCCACAGAGCTGGACCTTCCCAGGTTCAGCTGTGCTTGCTGTGAAACTCTCAGTCCTCAGTGCTTCCAATTGCTGTTCTCCTTGTGGGGATGGGACCAGCTGAGCCCGACTCAAAGCGCACCCCATCCCGTATGCTCCACACCGAGAAGTGCAGAGTCAGGGCGCCGGCAAAACAGCCACGCTGGCCAAAAGAGTCTCGCTGGCGACCCATGTGGCTCCTCTGCCAGGAATCTCCTGATCTGTGGGCAACAAAAATTCATCTGAAAGTGCGGCATCCACTTGCTCTCTGTGCTTTCACTGGGAGCTACAATCCTAAGCTGCTGCTAATCGGTCATCTTGGATCTCTTTCCCAACAATGAATGTTTAATTTATGACAGCACTTAGTATGAATAAATCAACAGAAACAATCTATTTGATTATAGCCTATAGCTATGGATTCATATTCAAAGAGATAATTCATTACCGTCAAGTGGATTTTATTCCAGGGATCCAAAGATGGTTCACATGCAGAAATCAATAAATATGATTCACCACATAAAATAAACTAAAAATAAAAACTATATGATCATCTCAATAAATGTAGAATAGACATTTTATAAAGTCTAACAGCCCTTCATGATAAAAACCTTCAACAAACTAGGCATTGAAGGAAGATGCATCAAAATAATGAGACCCATATATGACAAACCCACAGCCAACATCATACTGAATGGGAAAAATTGAAAGCACTCCCTCTAAGGACTGGAACAAGACAAAGATGCTCACTCTCACCTTACCTGTTCAACACTCTAAGTACCAAGCAGAGCAATCAGAGAAGAGAAAGAAATAAAAAGCATTGAGATTGGAAAAGAAGAAGTCAGATTATCTCTATTCACTGATGAAATGATTATATAACTAGAAAATGTTAAAGATTCATCCAAAGGACTCCTAGACTTGATAAACCACTCCAGTAAAGTTTCATGTTACAAAATCAGTGTACAAAAATTACTAGCATTTCTATATAGCAATAACATAAGATTGAGAGCTAAATCAACAATGCAATTCCATTTACCATAGATACACACATACATTCACACATGCACACACACACAAGCACAGAAACTAGGAATACATTTATTCAAGGAGGTAAAAATTCTGTACAAAGTAATTATCAAAGAAATCACAGCACAAACAAATAGAAAAACATTCCATGCTGATGAATTGGATTAATCAGAACCACTAAATGACCACACTGCCCAAAGCAATCCACAGATTCAACACAATACCTATCAAAGTTTCAATTTCATTTTTCACAGAATTAGAAAAAAAAACCTCTAAAATTCATATGGAATCAAAAAAAAAAAGCTGTACACTTCTGTAGTCAAAGCAATCCTAAGTAAAAATGGCATATTTGAAGTCATTACATTCGGACTTCAAATTATACTACAAATTAACTACTATAGTATTTAAAACAACAAGATATTGGTAGAAAAATAGACACATCGATCAAGGGAATGTAGCATAGAACCCAGAAATAAAGCTACAATGTCTACAACCAACTGATTTTTGATACAGTTAACAAAAATAAATAATGAGTAATATACATTCTATTCCATAAATAGTGCTGGAAAAATTGTCTAGCCAAGTGCAGAAGAATCAGATTGGACCTCTGTCTCTCACCATATACAAAAATGAACTCAAAATAAACTGAAACTTAAATATAACACTTGAAACAATAAATATCCTGGAAAATAACCTAGGAAAACCTCTTTTGGTTATTGGTGTAGGCAAATAATTTATGATGAAAATTCCAAAAGCGAACACAACAGAAACAAACAAACGAAAAGACAAATGGGACTTAATTAAACTAAAAAGGTTCTGCATAAAAAAGAAATAATCAACAGATTAAACAGGCAACCTATAGAATGGGAGAAAATATTTCCAAATTATGGCTCAGACAAATAACTAATATCTAGAATCTAAATGGAACTCAAACAACTTAACAAGAAATGAACAAACACCCTCATTAAAAACTAGGCAAAGGGCATGAACGAACACTTCTCAAAAGAAGAGATACAGGTGGCCAAGAAATACATAAAAAACTGCTCAACACCATTAATTATCTGAGAAATGTAAATTAAAGCCACAGTGAGATATCATATTGTACCAGTCAGAATGGCTATTATTAAGATTTCAACAAACAACAGTTGTTAGCATTGATGTGCAGAAAGGGAACACTTCTACGCTGTTGGTATAAATATAAATTAGTTCAACCACTATGGAAAACAGTATGGGAATTTCTCGAATAACTGAAAATAGAACTACCATTTAACCTAGCAATCCCATTACTGGGTATCTACCCAAAGAAAAAAGAAATTATTATACAAAAAAGACACCTGGGCATGTATTTTCATCATAGCACTCTTTTTAATAGAAAAGTCCTGGAACCAACCTCAATGTTTATAGATGGTTGACTAGGTAAAGAAAATGTTATACACGCATACACACACACACACACACACACACACACACACACACACACACCATGGAATATTATCCAACAATAACAAGGAATAAAATCTTGTTGTTTGCACAAATGGTTGGAACTAGAGGCCATTATTCTATGTGAAGTAACTCAGAAAGAAAAAACAAAACGCCATTTTTATTTATAAGTGGAAGCTAAACAGTGGGTACACATGGACATAAAAATGGAAATAATGAACACTGAGGACTCCAAAAGCAGGGAGGGTGGAAAAGGGACACGTTTTGAAAAATTGCCTATTAGATAAAATGTTCACTATTTAGGTAATTGGTACAGTAGATGCTCAATCCCCACTACAGGCAATATACCCATGAAGCAAACGTGCTTGTACTCTCTGAATCTAAAATAAACTTAAATTTAAATTATAAATTATAAATAAATAGTCTTTAAATGTCTGGGAACCCAATTATTGAAAGAAATGATTGTTACTATAAACAGTCCTAATTGACTTAACTACCAATTAAGGAAATATCCTTTGAGATGGGTAGATAAGTTATTGTATGCCTGAGAGTGAACATCATATTTATAACATATTGTTTATACTGTGCATGTTGTATTCACTTCAGTTGGAAACGCAAAGCAAGTTCAATTTTCTACTGCTCTCTACTCCTGAGAAATGAACTATTAATGTTTTCATTATAGTACTTGAAACTATTATACAGATGTTCATTGACAGTCACCCAAATTCGTAATGAAAAATTGAATGAAATATTTGGTCATTTCTAGTAAGTTACACAAATGTTCAACCTACAGAGTATAGAAGGATTCCATTATATATATGAAAATTTATTGTGGTTAAATTCTACGTGATAGCAAAGTAACTCTAACAATTAAATAATAATTGTATGTGAGGATAATATTTATTTAACCATCTGATCCATTACAAGTTCTTTAGCAGACATAATTAAGTTGTAAAAGTATCACTTTTCCTTTTAATGTGCAGTAGTGTAGAGTATAGAACAGGCATCCTCCAAACTTGTTCAAACACAAACACCTGAAATATACTTTAAACAATCTACATCCTGTCTTCCTTCTAATAAAACGTTTTCACTGAAAAAATATTTTCTCAAACTTAATAGTCATCCACTCTAGCCCAATTTTAATGCAATGAAAATTTAAAGGAAAAAATATTATCAGATTAATAATTTTGAATACAATTAAATAATCTTTCTATCTCTCTGACACACACACACCCCATAAAAATTGTGCAACTATCCAAATATACTACAACTCTGCTTAAGATTAACATCCTAAGAAAATAGTTAAGAATTAACAGAAACAGTTATGATTAAACTCTGGTAATGTCCCTTTTTATTAATTTTGAAAATGAAAAATAATCTAATTATAGAAAAGAGAAATAGTTGAATAAACTACATTGTTTACTGGAATAACATTAAAATAGCACCGTATAAATGTATTTATATCACTGGTTTTATTTATGAGACACTGTATATACATAGAAATCCCAATAAAATATAAAACGCAAGTAATGACTAATTTCACATAAACATTTATATGTATACAGTATTAGTCAGGGTTCTCTAGAGGGACAGAACTAATATGATACATGTCCATATGAAAGAAAGTTTATTAAGGAGAATTGACTGACACTATCACAAGATGAAGTCCCACGATAGGCCGTCTGCAAGTTGGGGAGCAAGGGAGCTGGTAGTGGCTCAGTCCAAGTCCCAAAAAGTCAAAAGTAGGCAGGCCGACAGTGCAGCCTTCAGTCTGTGGCCAAAGGCCCAAGAGCCCTAGGCAAACCACTGGTCTAAGTCCAAGAGTCCAAAAGCTGAAGCACTTGGAGTCTAATAATTGAGAGCAGGAAGCATCCAGCACGGGAGAGAGATGAAGACCAGAAGACTCACCAAGTCAGCTTCTTCCACCTTCTTCTGTCTGTTTTCTCTAGCATCCAATTGTACTTGCAGCAAACTGGATGGTGCCCACCCGTATTTCAGGTGGGTCTCTCCCAGTCCACTGACTCAAATGTTAATCTCTTCTGGCACCACCCAGAAACACCCAGATGCAACCGGAAACAATACTTTGTATCCTTCAATCCAATGAACTTGACACTTAATATTAATCATCATGCATATAGTGTTTATAAGAATTTTTACTTATAATTTAGAAAATTTAGGTTTATGGTAAGGTCTCATGTAAAAAATATTTTGTTTATTATTGCCTATTTTTCACAACTTTACCAAGAGCAATTTCACTATATTTAATGAAATATAAAGTTAGAACAATTAAATCCTCAAAACAGATGACTAAAACTATAAAGTATTACTGTTTGAAAATGAAAACACATAGTAGTCATCAATTATGACTTTTATCAAAAATCTGGTCCCAATATTTGCTATATAATTATGTAAATGTTACAAATCAAAATAAAATGACATTTTTATATCTTTTTAAAATAAGGTAAAGTAGTAAGATTTATCCTCAAAGATTACTTTGATGTCATGCCCAATTATTCTTTACAATATATTTTAGGATTCTACGATATTTAAGTGATTATATGCTACTTGCTACTTTTTGTAGTGTAATGCTTACAAAAGCATTTTTATATAAATTGTTTTATATTCTATAAAAATTCGTTTTGCTCTGTCAGTTAGTTATTATAAGTAATGTTAACAAAAGACCAATGAAATCTGTGGTGGCAAAAGGAGAATTTTCTTTTCTAAAAGCAATCTGCAGATTGGCAAAGCATAGCCTTTGGTGTGCAACAAGAGTATGCTCTGAGGATCGGTTAGGGAGCAGGAGATTATAAAGACAAAACCAAAGGGCAGGGGTTGGCAGGTCAAAGAAGTGAAGAACAAAGCTTGATTGGATGATCTTTAAGCTCAAATCACCAGTCTCTCAGTTATCTGGGTTCATGTGGTCGGTGGGTTGATATGAGGTGGTCTCTACCTGGAGTTACTTTTGGGAATTATTCTTTGCATTGGTTGTAGAAAACTAGGTTTTGTAACACTTTTCCTTCCAAGCACACAGAGGGTGTGACCTCTCTCTCACCATATCGTAGCCTCTTGGTTCTGCTTAACTGTTGAGCCATAGATAGTCCATTTGGCCTGTGAACTGGTGGCATAATTCAACAATTACTAAAGAAAAAAAATTATGAAAAGCATGAGGGTGAAGGTAAAACTAATTTAAAGTAAGAATGTTAATCTTGTACCTCAATAAGTGCTATTTTTCAGAATGTGCCAATTGTTTAAAATAACATTTTTCAAATGACTTGCTCACTACATCAGTGAAATCTCAGTGATTCTAAAATGTACACATGCACAAGGAAATGCAGAAATAGAGTTGTGTAATTTACCAGACATTCATACTGTTTAAAAGTTGGGTCGTGTAGAGAAAATATTTACAACAATTTTCTTTTTTTGTTTAATTACACTTTAAGTTTTGGGATACATCAGCAGCAAGTGCAGGTTTTTTACATAGGTATACAAGTACCGCGGTGGTGAGCTGCATCCTCAACCTGTAATCTACATTTGTTATTTCTCCTAATATTATGCCTCATTTTGTCCCCCATCCCCCAACAAGCCACAGTGTCTGATGTTCCCCTCCCTGTGTTCCTGTGTTATCATTGTTCAACTCCCACTTATGCGTGAGAACATGCAGTGTTTGGTTTCCTGGTTCTGTGTCAGTTTGCTGAGAATGATGTTTCCAGCTTCCTCCATGTCATTCCTTTTTATGACTGCAGAGTATTCCATGGTGTATATGTGCCACATTTTCTTTATCCAATCTATCATGGATGGGCATTTGGGTTGGTTCCAAGTCTTTGCTATAGTGAATAGTGCTGCAATAAACATATATGTGGATGTGTCTTTGTAGTAGAATGATTTTTAATCTTTTGTGTATATACTCAGTAATGGGATTGCTGGGTCAAATGGATCTAGTTCTAGATCTATGAAGAATCATCACACAGTTTTCCACAATGGTTGAAACAATTTTCACTCCCACCAACAATGTAAAACTGTTTCTATTTCTCCACATCCTCTCCAGCATCTGTTGTTTCCTGACTTTTTAATGATCACCATTCTAACTGGCATGAGATGGTATCTCAATGTGGTTTTGATTTGCATTTCTCTAATGACCAGTGATGATAAGTTTTTTTCACATATTTGTTGGATGCATAAATGTCTTCTTTTGAGAAATATCTGTTCATATCCATCACCCACTTTTTGATGGGGTTGTTTTTTCCTGGTATATTTGTCGAAGTTCCTTGTAGCTTCTGGATATTATCCCTTTGTCAGATCTAGAGATTGCAAAAATTTTCTCCCATTCCATAGGTTCTATTCACTCTGAAGATAGTTTGTTTTGCTGTGCAGAAGCTCTTTAGTTTAACTAGATCCCATTTGTCAATTTTGCCTTTTGTTGCAATTGCATTTGGTATTTTAGTCATGAAGTCTTTGCCCATGCCTATGTCCTGAATGATATTGTCTATGTTTTGTTCTAGGGTTTTATGGTTTGGGTTACACATTTAAGTCTTTAATCAATCTTCATTAATTTTTGTATAAGGTGTAAGGAAGGGATCCAGATTCAGTTTTCTACATATGGCTAACCAGTGTCCCCAACACCATTTATTAAATAGGGAATACTTTCCCCATTGCTTGTTTTTGTTAGGTTTATCAAAGATCAGATGGTTGTAGATGTGTGGTGTCATTTCTGAGGGCTCTGTTCTGTTTCATTGGTTTATATATCAGTTTTGGTACCTGTACCATGCTGTTTTGATTACTGTAGCCTTGTAGTATGGTTTGAAGTCAGGTAGTAGGGTGATACTTCCAGCTATATATATATATATATATTTGTTGTTGTTGTTGTTGTTGTTAGGATTGCCTTGGTTATACGGGCCCTTTTTTGGTTCCATGTGATATTTAAAGTAGTTTTCTCTAATTCTGTGAAGAAAGACAATGGTACCTTGATGGGAATGACAGTGGATCTATAAGTTACTTTGAGCAGTATGGCAATTTTCACAATATTGATTCTTCCTATCCATGAGCATGGAATGTTTTTCCATTTGTTTGTGTCCTCTCTTATTTCCTTGAGCAGTAGTTTGTAGTTCTCCTCAAAAAGCGCTTTCACATCCCTAGTAAGTGGTACTCCTAGGTATTTTATTCCCTTTGTAGCATTTGTGAATGGGAGTTTGTTCATGATTTGGTTCTGTTTGTCTATTACTAGTGTATAGGAGTGCTTGTGATTTTTACACATTGATTTTGTATGCTGAGACTTTGCTGAAGTTGCTTATCAGCTTAAGATTTTGGGTTGAGACCAAGGGGTCTTTTAAATATACAATTATGTCATCTGTAAATAGAGACAATTTGAATTCCTCTTTACCTATTTGAATAACCTTTATTTCTTTCTGTTGCCTGATTGCCCTGGCCAGAATTTTTAATATGTTGAATAGGAGTGCTGAGAGAGGGCATCCTTGTCTTGTGCTTGTTTTCAAAGGGAATGTATCCAGCTTTTGCCTATTGAGTATGACATTGATGGTGAGTTTGTTATGAATAGTTCTTATTATTTTGAGATATGTTCCAACAATATCTAGTTTATTGAGTGTTTTTTGCATGAAGGGGTGTTGAATTTTATCAAAGGCCTTTTCTACATCTATTGAAATAATCATGTGGTTTTTGTCATTGGTTCTGTTTATGTGATAGGTTACATTTATTGATTTGCACATGTTGAACCAGGCTTGCATCCCAGGGACTTGATCTTGGTGGATAAGCTTTTTAATTTGCTGCTGGATTCTGTTTGTCCATATTTTATTGAGAATTTTTGCATTGATGTTCATCAGGGATATAGGCCTGAATTTTGTTTTGTTGCTGTATCTCTGCTAGGTTTTGATATCAGGATGATGCTGACCTCATAATATGATTTAGGGAGGAGTCCCTCTTTCACTATGGTTTGGAATAGTTTTAGATAGAATGGTAGCAACTCTTCTTTGTACCTCTGGTATAATTTGGCTGTGAATCCATCTGGTCCTGGGCTTCTTTTTTGTTTGGTAGGCTATTAATTAGTGCCTCAATTTCAGAACTTGTTATTGGTCTACTCAGGGATTCAAGTTTTTCCTAGTTTAGTCTTGGGAGGGTCTATGTGTCCAGGAATTTATCCATTTCTTCTAGATTTTCTAGTTTATTTTCATAGAGGTGTTTATAGTATTTTCTGATGGTAGTTTGTATCTTTGCAGGATCAGTGGTGATATCCCCTTTATCATTTTTACTGTGTCTATTTGATTCTTCTCTCTTTTCTTATTTATTAGTCTGGCTAGCAATCTATCCATTTAATTATTCTTTTCAAAAAACCAGCTCCTGGATTCATTGATTTTTTGAAGGATTTTTCATGTCTCTATCTCCTTCAGTTCTGCTCTGATCTTAGTTATTTCTTGTCTTCTATCAGCTTTTGAATTTGTTTGCTCTTTCTTTTCTAGTTCTTTTAGTTGTGATGTTAGGTTGTCAATTTTAGATCTTTCACACTTTCTCCTGTGGGCATTTAGTGCTATAAATTTCCCTCTAAACACTGCTTTACTGTGTCCCAGAGATTCTGGTACATTGTGTATTTGTTCTCATTGGTTTCAAAGAACTTATTTATTTCTGCCCTAATTGTGTTATTTACCCAGTAGTCATTCAGGAGCAAGTTGTTGAGTTTCCATGAAGTTGTGCAGTTTTGAGTGAGTTTCTTAATCCTGAGTTCTAATTTGATTGCACTGTGGTCTGTGAGACTCTTTGTTATGATTTCCATTCTTTTGCATTTGGTGAGGAGTGTTTTACTTCCAATTATATGGCCAATTCTAGAATAAGTGCAATGTAGTACTGAGTAGAATATATATCCTGTGGATTTGGCGTGGAGAGTTCTGTAGATGTCTATTAAGTCCACTTGGTCCAGAGTTGAGTTTATGTCCTAAATATCCTTGTTAATTTTCTGTCTTATTGATCTGTCTAATACTGATAGTGGGATGTTAAAGTCTCTCACTATAATCATATGGGAGTCTATGTCTCTTTGTTGGTCTCTAAGAACTTTTTTTAAATCCAGGTGCGCCTGTATTGGGTGTGCATTTACTTAGGATAGTTAGCTCTTTTTGTAGCATTGTTTCTTTTACCATTATGTAATGCCCTTTTTTGTTTGTTTGTTTGTTTTTATCTTTCTTGGTTTAAAGTCTGTTTTATCAAAGACTAGGATTGCAACCCATGCATTTTTTTGCTTTCCAGTTGCTTGGTATGTCTTCCTACATCACTTTATGTTGAGCCTATGTGTGTCTTTGCATGTTTAGTGGGTCTCCTGAAGGCAGCACACTGATGGGTCTTGACTCTATTGAATCTGCCAGTCTGTGCCTTTTAATTGGGGCATTTAACCCATTTACATATAGAGTTAATATTGTTTTGTGTAAATCTGTCCTGTAGTTATGATGCTAGCTGGTTATTTGGCCCATTAGTTGATGTGGTTCTTCATAGTGTTGATGGTTTTCGCATTTCACTTCCTTTTTGCAGTGGATGGTACCAGTTTTTTTCTTTCCATATTTAGTACTTCCATCAGGAGCTCCTGTAAGGCAGGCCTGATGGTGACAAAATCCCTCAGCATTTGCTTGTCTGTAAAGGATTTTATTTCTCCTTAACTTATGAAGCTTACATTGACTGGATATAAAATTTGGAGAAGAGGCATTCTGGTTTTTGGAATTTTCAGCCTTTTAGCTTTTTTTTTTTTTCATCTTCCTGGATTTATCTACCTTTTGTCTTTGCTGTTGGTGAACTTCAGATGGAGCTTTTGCATGATCATCCTTTTAGTTGACGCTGATGCTATTGCTTTCTGTTTGTTAGCTTTCCTTCTAACAGTCGCACCCCTCTTGTGCAGGTCTAATGGAGTTTGCTTGGGGTCCACTCCAGATCCTGTTTGCCTGGGTATCACCAATGGAGGCTGCAGAACAGCAAAGATTGCTGCCTGCTCATTCTTCTGAAAGCTTTGTCCCTGGGGGGCACCAACCAGATGACAGCTGGAGTCTCCTGTATGAGGTGTCTGTTGATGACCCATGCTGGGAGCTGTCTCCCCTCATGAGGCAGGGGGGTCAGTGACCCACCTGAGCAGGCAGTCTGTTCCTTAGCAGAGCTTGAGCACCATGTTGGTAGATCTGCTACTCTCTTCCAACGTGGCAGGCAGGAATGTTTAAGTCTGCTGTAGCTGTGCCCACAGCTTCCTTTTTCCCCAGGCTCTCTGTTCCAGGGAGATGAGAGTTTTATCTATAAGTCTCTGACTGGGGCTGCTGCCTTTCTTTCAGAGATGCCCTGCCCAGAGAGGAGGAATCTAGAGGTGCAGTCTGGCTACAGGGACTTCGTCAAGCTGCAGTAGGCTCCACCCAGTCCAAACCTCCAGGGGACTTTGTTTACAATATGAGGGGAAAACCACCTACTCAAGCCTCAGCAATGGCGGATACCCCTCACCACCAAGCTTAAGCATCCCAGGTTGATTTCAGACCGCTGCGCTGGCAGCAAGAATTTCAAGCCAGTGGATCTTAGGTTGATGGGCTCTGTGTGGTTGGGATCCACTGAGCAAGACTACTTGGCTCTCTGGCTTCAGTCCCCTTTTTAGGTCAGTGAATGGTTCTCTCTTGCCTGTATTTCAGGTGCCACTGGAGTGAAGAAAAACAAAACAAACAAAAAAAACACCTCCTGCAGCTAGTTCAGTGTCTGTGTAAATGACTGCCCAGTTTTGTGCTTAAAACCCAGGGCCCCTATGGTGTAGGCACCCAACGGAATCTCCTGGTCTGTGGGTTGCAAAGACTATGGGAAAAACATAGTATATGGGCTGGAGAGCACCATCCCACAAAGCCCAGTCTCTCAAGGCATCCCTTGGCTAGGGGAGTGAGTTCCCTGACCCCTTGTGCTTCCCAGATGAGGCAACGGCCCATCCTGCTTCTGCTTACCTTCTGTGGGTTGCACCCACTGTCTATCCAGTCCCAGTGAGATGAACTGGGTACCTCAGTTGGAAATGCAGAAATTACCCACCTTCCGCATTGGTCTCACTGGGAGCTGCGGACCAGAGCTCTTCCTATTTGGCCATCATGCCTGGGTAAAAAGCCATTTATATCACTTTTCAAATGTAACTCCTAAATTACTATTTTTAGTTGTATAATTTGTGAAAAATTGAGCAACTCAAAGGAAAAAGATTCCTTCTAGACATCTATTATTAGTAAATAACAGTATATTTGGTATTTTGTAGAAATAAATTTTATTGAATTATTAAAGCTTTATTAATTAATATTGTGTAATTTTTAGTCATTATTTTAGCTGTGCCTGTACTAATTTTTAGTAAAAATATTAAATAACATTAATTATCTATTTTCCCAATTTCCCACCATATATTCACTCCTTAGCAGGAAATGCTAAAAATATATTTTGACAAGTATTTGTCCTTAAAATTATATTTTTATTAGTGTGTCAAAGATCTTGACTTGCTACCTAATTTATTCATCTATAATATTTCATTGTATATAATGTGCTGATTAATTTCTTGTGTAACCATATTTTTTAAACAATATATGGAAAATATTATTTGCATTGCAACTCAACAAACTCAAGGTTTGTTTGTTTGGGTGAGCTTGAGAATTCAATTGTTGTTTGTACAGATTTTCCTCAGCCTTAGAATGTTAAAAACCTTCTGGGTTCAGAAGGACATCTTTTACATAGAAATTATATCTTACATATACTTAAATCAGTTGTTTTCAACAATCGTGTTTGGATTGCTTATGAAAACGGAATAGTAAGCAACTAGTAATCATGTTTTTTTGTTTTGCTGACAAATTTTGTGATAAATAACATATTTACTAGTGAACAAAGGTAGGAAAAGCCATGATTATGTATTATATTTAATGCTGACAACTCTGGAGATATGCCTGCTTTAATCAAACCATCAATATTCTTATTTATCAAACGTTACCCAAGTGCCATTAACTCAAAAAGCATTCAGATTAGTTTTTCTTTTTCGAAGGCATACTTAATTTATATGTGATTATTTTTTTCTAAGCCAATTAAATACAGCTGTTTACAATTTAATTTTGGCAATGTGTTAAGAGAGAGACCAAACATAAATATTATGTAACAAGTATACATAAACACATCCTATATACAAATTTATTTTATTTCCCAAGGCAGAAACAGATCATATAGCTTTCATTCTAAAGTTTTAGCCATGGGTCAGACACAACACTATCAACGTTCACTAATTTATTAAATAAGAATATTTGGTCAAATTCCTTTTCCCCAAGGAAAAAAGATTACCTACTCAAATGGTCAAAACCTTTGACTAATTTTTTAGAGAGAGAAGAAAAATTAAAATAAAATAATTTTCTAGTTTCTAAATAGTTTTGATTCTTTTGTTCTCTCTTATGTCATGGCCCATAAATTTGCATTTCCAAAACGATGCTCTTAGATAAGACCAGCTAGGAAATTTATGTCTCATAGGCACAGAGCTGAGACTTCAGACTTAAAAACCATTATTTGCTTAAATCAAGAAAGAAGAGTATTGATAAAGGCCCAGTTAAGGCAAGATCCTGAGGAAGCATACTTTTAACAAAGACAAGATTTGTTATATATTTTTAAACAAATGCCTTCTCCATTGTAAATGTTTCTAGTAATTTAGGTGTAAAGAAGGAGGCACCCTTAACAAATGAAGATTTCCTTTATAGATGTAAATTTCTTTTACAAAAGGGTCTCAAAATAACCTGCTGAAAATAAATAGCTCTTATACCAGAAAGCCATATTTTGGAGACAAATTAGGTTAGATTGACAATTTCCTAACTCAACTGTGTCTTTTAGCTAGACTACTGAGTGAGTAGAGCTACTGAACACCAGGAAGAGCATTTTCTGTGCATAGACCCAGCTTGGACACTGCTAATATTGCCTTATTGTCAGACTGGTTTACCTTTTCTGGGTTTTTTTTTTTTTTTCCCCAAGATTGAATGACTGACCAATTTCTTTCCCTCCACCCCACTTCAAGAAAGAGTTTTAGGGTATAACAAATATAAGATAGGTGAACAGAACTGGCAGAACATACAGTCCAAAAGGGTTTGAGGAGAGGGGTTTCTGATGACTGAGTGGTGCTTATGAGAGAAGCAGGAGCAAATAGAGCAAATAGAGCAAATAGAGAGGATACTTATGAATGTGTTCCCCAAAATAGCACAAGTCTCAATCAGAAATGGAGACATTTTAGACTTTATTGAAAACCCTAACCAAAGAAATATTATTGTATCTCTCTGAAAGACTGGTTGATTATTGTCCTGGACGATAAGCCATTGTGGGCCCTCTCTAGTGGGGGAAACATTCCAGGCCAAAGAGAGTGACTCCATCGGAATTGCTGCTGCAAAAGTGGATAATTTCCTTTCTAATAATTGGGGTGTTATCAATAAAGGGAGACAAATAGGAACACAGAATTTTTAAATTTGAGATTCGTTTTTTGGGTTTAAAATATACAAGGAAGGGGTCTCCTTGATGCCTGTATACCTGTAGCCACTGCAGCTATAAAGACCTCTGCCTATCTGCCTTTTGTAAAGAGTTTCCTCACAGTGGCCTCTGTAACTCTATTACTCTTGGTAACTCTAACTTACCTTTGGTAAGGTTCACCCTTTTCCCCAGAAAACACAGGCTCTGGGTCCACAGTTATTATTCATAAAATTGACTAAAAATCCAAATGGAAGAATTCTAGTCTCCTTTGATTGAGGGACTAAGAATATACTGTTAGGATGCAGTTTGTTTACATACTAAGTCACGTTGCAGTTTGCTATATACGGAGGCTGCTTTAGGCCAAATTTAATTAAACTTAACATAGTTAACAGAAATTCTACTTTTCCAAATATTTTTCCTTGACTCATGATCGATTCCTTTCCTGGAAGTTATGCCCCCTTCTCAGATGATCAAATATGGCCAAGGCTAAGGATCGTCTTATAAAAGAAAACAAAAGGCAGTCCTGTTGCTGCAGAGTTAGGGTGCAGCGCTTTGGTACAAGGTATACTTCTTAGACCTTTCACTATGGATCAGGACAAGATTAGACATTAATGAAGCCACGTTTTTGCTCTACTATTTCATTTCCTATCTACTTCCTAGTTATCTATATAGATGTATTTTTTTGATAAGCGTTCTGTCTTGGGATTTATTTCTAGAGAACCCTTTCTAAGAGAGACTCTGAAACTATTTTTAAAGTGTGCTAGATTCATTTAAAAATTTCCAAGCATTCAAGACACAGTACTATATAAACAAATCTAAGGGAAAAAGTAAAATAGATGTAATATAGATATTAAAGTTAATAGAAATCTAAATGTAATTATTTTTAAAAATAAATGTAGAATTAAATAAATGTATGAACTAATTTTCAAAATTATAATTTCTTAGAAAATATTTAAGATTAATTTCCAGAGTTGTGATTAATAAAAGAATTAAAGAGCAGATGATGAAGTTACTAAACTTAAAGATAGGTCAAAAGAAAATATGCAAAATGAATTGATATGCTATCGGTTAAATTGTGATTCCCCAAAGATATATGTTGAAACCCTAACCCCCAGGACCTCAGAATAGGACCTTATTTGGACAAAAAATTATTTGCAGATATAATTGGTTAAGATGGGGTCATTCGAGTATAGGGTGGGCTCTTAATTGAATATAAGTGAATTTTTATATGAGGAGAAGAGAAACCCAGAGTAAAGGCATTGCACGAAGACAGAAATATGAGAATACCATGTGAAGATAGGAGCTGAGATTGGAATAATGCATCAGCAAGTTAATTGCCAGCTGGCACCAGAAGCTAAAAAAGATACATGGAACAAAGTCCTCAGAGAGAACTCATTCTTCTGACATCCAGATTTTGGACTTCTAGACTTTAGACTGTGAGAGAGTTTGTTCGGTTTTATTAAGCCGGACTGTGAGAGAGTTTCTTCTGTTTTATTAAGCCACCCACTTTGTAGAAATGTGTTATAGCAACCCTCGGAAACTAAAAACATGGGGATTTCTTTAAAGGAAATTAAATAAAAGAGAATGAAAGGCCTGAGATACTATAAAATAATCTGTCACACGTATAACTGAAATCTCAAGAGCAGAAGTGAAAGGTTTTCACACAAATTATATCTGAGGAGATAGTAGTTGATAATTTTCAAAAACTGATGTTAGAAATTAACTAGTATCTCAAAGTTTCAAACACTCTGTAATTTCTAAGTGATATAAATTCAGAGAAAATAGTACAAACAAAACTCCTGGAAATCAAAAACAAACAATAAATCTTAAATGCAGAGAGAAGGAACAAAATATAAGTTAAAAGAAATGCTAAAAACAAAAGACAATTGGAAGACAGCTTTAAAATTAGGAAGTGCTAAATGCCAATCCAGTATTGCATAGACAATTAAAATAGCCTTTTAAAAGGGCAGTAAGGAAACATTTATATGTAAACACTAAAGACCATGGCTAGTCAATGATTCTGTGGAAACGACAACAAAAAGCTGGAAAACTCACACACAAATAAACCTTGTGAAGGAGTTAGAAAGTAATGAGGACTAGATACATAAAAATTTCAGAGAGGACTAAACTGTTCAGAGGCATATTGGTGACTGACAGACATTTTTCCTGCAGGTATTTGCTCATTTAATGTGGATGCTAAGTTTTGAACAGCCAGAGGAAATTTGTCCTCTGAAAAATAAGCAGAAAAGCTGCCAGCAGTATTGTGAGGTTAGAATTACAAACTAGAAAGTTAAAGGGTCTCAAACACACAGTCAGATTTTCTCAAAGGAACTTGGCTGAATTCTGGGGTTGCATAGGAGATTGAACCATTAGGCCAAATACATTTTAGTTACAGTAACATTTTAAAAGTCTTTCAGTGACTAGGAAATAAAAAGAATAGTGGCCTGACTCAAAGTCACCTCCAATGTTTGCCTTAACTCCTTAGCTACAGCCTGAGTTTATATCAAGCAGAAGTTGAAAAGCTGTGACGTTCTGACATGTATAGAACTTGGGAGTCATCACCCCCATCCTCAAAACAAGAAAAAAGCTGTACTAACTAATAACCAACAACCTCTCACACCCACCCCACAAAAAGGAGGAGATACATGAAGAGAGAATCTCAGTTTACTGGGAACAGAAGTTGCTAGTAGCAACAGGGTATGGTAACTGACTAATTATAGGAGTTTGAACATAGACTAATCTGAAAGATAAAATCTCTTAAGGTGAGGAATGAGGAGATAATAAACTTTTGTAAATTTTACCTTCAAGAGCCCTACTAGCTAATGAGAGTGAAGATCAGAGAAGGCTCTTGTGCTTCCATCAGGGGAAGGGGACAAGTAGTGATTTGAAGTATTTATTCAGAACTGTATTTAGCAAACTTTCTAAATTCACATTTTTCCTAACCGTATTTTTCTACCTTCAACATTTTGGTGTCCTTAGTTTAAAATGTGACTCCTGTGAAGACCATACAGACTGATGTGTGTTTTTCAATCTACTCTGAAAGATGATATAATGGAGTACAAAGGAAATACTGAGGGGTATTTTTCTCTAAAACTAATGTAAGGAAATTTAGACTTCAATTCAAAGTCATGGTTTACCTTTATTTTAATAGTTCTGGACTCAGCCCAAAACTTATTTACAACATTTGGATTTATGTGAAATTAAAAACATGATGATAGCAATTTCTGGATGTGATTTAATATTATATTTTTATCATATACAAAATTATCAAATTCTTTTTACATTTCCTGTGTTATTTAGCTTCTGTAAAGCCTTCTCCATCTCTTAAAAAACCCAGGCTATGATTCTCTCTGTGCCTACATTTCACTCCCTTTTGGGAGAAATACATTGAGACTAGGTTCAGTTATATAAAGGTATGCAATAGGTTATTGTTCTCTGCTATTTTCCATTACAAATGCTTGTTACATAAGGAAAACATTTTTTATAAATTATATACAAAAATCCATCTTACTACTAAATAAATCTCTGTCATATATTCTGTTACAAAAGCAATGCTATATGAGATGGCTACACCCTTTTACATCATTTTAAAATAATTTACATACATCATCAATAGTGGACTAATTTAGTCAGAGAAAATGTATTGCTTACATTTACTTATTAATTCATTTTCATCTTAGACTAGTGCATATTCCCCTAATTTATTCTTAGATTAGTACATAATTTTAAAATATTTAATTCAATATGGTAGCATATTCTGACATTCTTTACATATATTGGTTTGATTTAATTTTGTAAATGAGTTCATCAGATATTTATATTAATTTGTAATTATATTTATACTTACATGAAGTAATATATATTTCAGTTAGTTAAGATATATTTAAATTTAAATGTGACCTCTGAGAGACAGATTTAACTTGCCACATAAATATCTTCTAAAAAACATTATTTCCCTTTGAAGGATTGTGTTAAGGAAAAGACTTCTCGAGTCCACAAGGGCTGTGGTTTCAAAGGCAGGAGTTTCCCAGTGCCACGTCTCCATACACACCCCCATCAGGAATGTAAAGTTCTTTTTCTGTGTTCCGCCTGTGCCGGCTAGGTAGAGAAATCCAGGTGGGCTGCTTTGTTCAAAAAACCCAAAAGCTCTGGGAGGAGGGGGCTCTGTTGAGGACCAAGTAGCCAATCTGGTATCAAAGTCAAAGATCAATTACTCCAGAAGAAGTTTGAAAGAACTCCTCTCATTGGATGAGAACATGAATGGGGAGGGAATAACTTCATGGTTAAAATCCTGCTGCTCCTTACCTGTAGGGATTCCTTCTTTGGATCCTCTCCCACGGCAGCGTGGGAGCTGTCTCTCCTCTCTCTCTCTTTCTCTCTGCCGAATAAATAGCTCTCTGCAAAATTCTTTGGGTCCATGATATTTATTTGAATGGTAAGCTCATCGCCCCTCTGGGGCCCCTTTCCCTATTCTTCCTGGTAAGAGAGGCCAAGGACCTCATGGAAACATGGAGGGAGCTGAGTGTGGCCTCCTCCTGATCAGGGAACTGGGAGCATCTTTGGGTCACCCTGGCTCCCTCCCTGGCTTACATCTTTAGAAAAATACTAGGGTCTAACTAAACGAAAGAGCCACCATTTATATAGGGATTCAACTTAAACTCTTTTACTTACTGATTCAGTAAGAAATGCTTGTCTGTTCATTTTTCTATTAAAATATATTTTTATTTAACTTGTGAGACTATATTATCAGTGTTAAATTGAATCCAGAACAACAAGGATAAAATGTAATTTTCAACACATTTGGTATTTCTGGAAATTGAAGATAGCAGAAATACATCTTACAATATCAAGACAAGGAGACTGATCAGCTTGAGGTCTTTCTCTTCCCAAACTGGATGTGCTATTTTTAGTTAAGTTAGTGAATTCCAAAGTAAAAATCTTCTTAATTTCTCGAGTAGTATAGATCTGCAAGTAGGTATGTCTTATTTAATTAAATTTAAACTGTGTTCTTTCAGTTTTGAATTCTTACAATAAACAGATAGAGAATAATTTTTCTGTATCAACATCGCTAAACCTACAAAATGTGAAAAAAAGTGATATATAAGTGATATATATAGTTTATATATATATATATATATATATATATATATATATTTGTATTTCATCCAAAGACACTGAAATGAGCTATAAAGAAACATGCTTATATTGGATACTAAGAAAAATACTTACATTAGAGAAAGAATTTTAAAGAACAGAATTACCATGGAAACATATATCAGTGGTATTATCTTTTTGAGAAACTGCTTTTCACCTCAACACTTCCTTTTTTCATCTGTTGGAAACTTACCTCATCTCTGGAACCACCTGCCCCTTTTAGGATCAAGCTTGAAATAACTCACAGTAGTGTTTGTGTTGGAGAGACTGCAGATTTTAAGGAGGAAAAATTCCAAACCTAGAGAATGAGTCTATTCAAGATGCTCAGGCACAGCATGCCATCTGAGGATATATGGGAAGAGGAATGTAGTTTCTCAAGAAAACGCAGTCTCTGAAGTAGCAATGGATTGATCCGACACTGAGTTCAGAGTGGAATGGCAGAGGCAGAGGGGCAAACAAGATTCTGAATATGAAAGGACTCAGACATTCTGTTAGCAAAGGAGATCAGAGCCTGAAGTCAAGAGCTTGGTGTTTGTACATATCCTCTACTCTATCAGTAATTTAATCTTCAAAAGCAATACATTTATGAGCTTAAATTTCCTGACCAATGAAAAGGAGCTATACATGCTTGCTTTTTCTTGTATAGCGACTTGTTGGTCACTATACAAATTGCAGGATTTCTGTTATTGTCCATTTTTATATTTGCATATTTTGATGTTTATTACTATGATAATCATGACATTTTGAAAAAGTTGCAGAGAAATGTAAAATAAAACTAAAACAGTGGGATTACTTTTGTTTCTTAAAGTAATATATCAGATGATGTGTGTGTGTATATGTGTATAGAGTAATTAATACAGAGAATGAGAGAGAGAGAGAGAGAGAGAGAATAAAACTCTTTTTCAGCAGGTTGGCCTACTTCGATCAATAAAATGATTTTTACTGAAAATATTTCAGGAACCCTTCATAGAAATGTTAACAAATGTCTTGGTATGGGCACTAGGTTGAAAATTAACCCCCAAAGAGATGCGCTCAAGTTTCAATTGCTGGAACCCATGTAAATGACCTAATTTGGAAAAAAAAAATCTTTGCAGATGTAATTATCTTCAGATGAAATCATCCTGAATTTAGGGTTTATTATCCCAAATCCTATGATAAATGCCCTTATGAGAAAAGGCAGAGAGAGATTTGAATCATAGACATAGAGAAAAGAAGGTCAGAGACTGAAATTAACTTGCCACAAGACAAGGAATACCTAAAGCCACCAGGAGCTGGAAGAGGTGAGGGATGATTCTTTCCTAGAATCTTTGGAAGGAATATGGCCTTGTTGCACTTTGATTTCGAATTCGAGTCTTCAGAACCTTGAAAGGGCTAACTTGTATTGTTTGAAGCCATCCTGTTTGTAGTAATTTGTTATAGTAGTTCCAGGAAACGGATACAATGTGCAAAAAAACAGCATACATAAACCACTGCAAACGAATTGAATTAATCGTTAATTGAGTCTCCCAGAGTTACATTATCCTTGGATCAAAGACATTTATTTTTAAAGAATTCCCTTACCCTCAAGCTTTGAGAACGTACTAAGTGTATTCAAAAGAAATGTGTAGCAGATTTTTAAACCAAAGATAAAATAATCATGCCAAAGGAAACTTTGAACAACAAAAGCAATGTTAAAGCATATACAAATAAAGATAAACCATTAAAGGTACATTTAACTAAAAAACTATCATATTTTTATATGTTAGATATTACTTTATGGTTATTTTGTTTGTAAATTTATTCGGTCATATGGACTTTATTGAAAGCAGCATTGCCAAGAAAATTGGGAATGAAGTGGGAAACAGTACATTTCTTTCCAGTTGTGACAGGGAGAATGGTAATTAAAAAAATCATATGAAAGGATTGCATTATCATTTGAGGAAAGAAAAGCAGAGACACCCAGATGGTGCAGGAGAAACAAGATTCTCTGGCCAAATTGATAGTTGATTAGTAATGGGAAGTTAAAAATATGTATTAGCGAATATGACACACAGTTTATCATTTATCCAATATTATGTTCATACGCAAATTAAGAATAAAATATATGTTAAGAGCAAAGAGTAACCAGGTCCCTTTATAATTACTAATGAAAGTTTATCTCGAATATTAGCTTTCTATAATAAATGAATACCTGTTGAAAAATCCTCCTTAAGGATTTAGTGCCCAAATACTCAGTCTTAAGCAATTCTATTTATAATAGTGTTGCCTTAAGTATGCAGTGGAAAAACACAAACAAAACAAAGCAAACCTAACAAATAAAACTAATAATAAATAATAAGATACAGATCGCTTATTTCAATACAGGTCAGGTGAATCAAGAACTATTTAGAACCACTGCTACCTAAATAAGGTTTGTGATCTCACCGTGCTGCCAGCTATCAAGACTACTTTTCCTATACTTCTAGAAATGCAGGAACACAGGAAGAATTCAGAGGGAGTTGACATGAAACACGTTCATTTAAGAATGAGTAGGAGTCCGTGAGGTGAACAATGCCCCGTGTGGCTATCTTTCTATAAAGAACAAGAAGTCTTTACTGAATTATAGATTTGACAATACAATAATGATAATTTTGTATTGTGATGCAAATAATGATTGATAGGAACAAAAATATAAACATAGGTGCTCCTATAAAATCACAATAATGATAATTTGGTATTGTCAAATCTATAATTTCTTGGATCTAAATTTATAGTACTAAGAAAAATGGACTAAATTCAGACTGTGAAAGTACTCATTAGCTATTTTAAGAATTCTGGAATTGACTCCATAAAGAAGTAACATTTTAAAAATTGAGTTGGTTTGGGGCTTTTAAGAGGGCTCTGTTGCAGTTTCTGCCTTCACTTTTAGGTTGTATTAACTTTATCTTTTGGAATTTTGATTGCATTGAAATTAGCAGGAGGACAGTGATGGCAGGGGCAGCCCTTCTGGAATGGCCACTGCTATGATGCCAGCTGCAGTGGTGGAGGCATGGCCGCGCTATGAACTCCACAGAGCTGGCAGGGTCGGGAGCACTGCTTCATTTTGAGTTGGGTGGTTGGGAACCCTGCTATTCCGGGAGCAGCTGCAGCTACCCAGCCCCAGCTGCAGACCTAGGCATCCCTGCGCACTCAGGCACCCGGGAAACCCCCTCCCCCAGAGGCTCGGAAGTGCCTACTTCTGCTGCCTGGCCTCTCCCTGCTTCGTGACTGCTCTGATTTTGTAGCAAAGTTGAATTCTAGCCCAGGCATTGTCGCAACTCAGCCAGGTATGCAAATATTTGGGGCACTGCTCACATGCCAACCCCCTGCTGCCTTAGCCTCGTCCAGACTTTGGCCACTGAGGAGCACAGAAGGAAGGCTGAGGAGGGGCTGAGGACAGCTCAGTGCAGGCCTGCAGGTTTCCCTCAGCATTAACAGCCTGGGCATCACGGGCACCACGGATGGCAGGTTGATGATGGCAGGAAGCACACAGGCTCCTGGGCAGAAAGGGGTGTGTCCCTAGTGAAGCCCCACCTTCAAGCCAGGGATGGCCTGAAGCCTGGGTTGGTGCTGCAGGTTCTGCAGACCAAAGTGAGAACTTACGGTGCTTTTTCTCAGCCCACTGCTGGCCACCCATGGACCAATCAGCATGCACTTTCTCCTCTCTGAAGCCCGCAAAAACCCCAGACTCAAGCAGATTCGGGCAGTTAAGGGGAAGACCTGCCTGATAGGAGCTACCCACTCCAGGTCTCCTCTCCACTGAGGGTTGCCTGCAGAAGGGAAGTACCCAGTTTGGGTCTCCTGAGAGCCGTTCTGCCAGTCAATGAAGCTCCTCTCCGTCTTGTTCATCCTCTAGTTGTCTGCTCACCTCACTCTTCCTCGACATGAGGCAAGAACATGGGACCTGATGAATGGTTGGTGGGACTAAAAGAGCTGTAACACACAAACGGGGCTGAAACACCCTGATTTCCACATTGCAGGTGATGAAAAGTAGAGATCTGCAGCCCTTTGGGGATCCCAGACTTAGAGGTTCCCTGAGCCAGGACTATGACACCCTTTTTGGAGTTTGGCAGTTCCTGGCATCTCCAAGCTTCTGGGTGCCACTGTGTCCCTCTCTTCCAGACATAGGTGCCCTCAGTAGAAGCCACGAGCAGTACATTTGGTCCAGTGACGGCCTCACACGGAACTGGCCCCTGTGCTGCTACCTGGAGACTCCCGCTTCACCACAGCAGCCAGTGTGTCTGGTTGTGTGCCGCGGCTGGACCCTGTGCTCGCTCACGCACACACCCCTCGCCACTCTGCAACTGGCTTGCACTTAGCGGGTGTGGGATCCAGGGTGGTAGTGCAAGCAAAGCATAGCCTGCTGGGCTGAGTAGGCAGAACAAGCCCAGCAGGTGCAAGCAGAACTCAGGCAAAATGCACTGCTGGCCACAGAGGTTTCTCGCTAAAGCAACACCCTAAGGATCCTGTGACAGTAGGTCCAAGAACAAAGCGAAGAAGGCTCCTTAATACAATTCATATATTAAGAACATAGGTGTTCCTATGAAATTCGCCCTTCAGTGGAAGAGTTAAAATAATGGGATAACAGGGAACATTAAACATCGAATAAACATCAAAGACTCAATTTTGGACTTCAAAATTCTGAGATGTTCTATGCTTATGTTAGTGGTTTCCGTTCTGAAAACAAAATCTTGTCCAAGCCTGGGTCTTAGAGAAAATGGTGATAGGAGCTTACGTGTGGCTACTCTACACCCTTTGCTGTGAGGCAGCTACTGGCTATGATGTATATCTTTACTTAACACTGTTGCTATATTCCATGTTTCTCCTATAATAAACTCCATATTTTTAAGCACTGTCATGTTGGATCTAGTGAATCTTCTTAAAAATTGAACCGATCTGACATCACTGAAGGCAAATATGAATATTTTTTAAATATTACCTTTCAAAATCACATTATTTCTACCTGTGTGAATCTTATTTTGGGCTTCAGAATATAAATTTATACTGTTACATTTACCAAAAGGACAAAAAATCTGCTTTCTTTGAAAATTAATAAACATTTGGTAATAAACTTCAAATTGTATATTTTGGTGAGAATTTACATAACTTAGTGAGAATTTTATGTATTTTTGACACGGTTTTGTATCCTTTGATATTCTTAGTTTTCTTATGAACATTAAGTCTATAACAACAGCAAAAAATCTTGAATCAATAGCTGTCACATATTTACTAACAGTAGACTGAGTGATTCCATGGTGCAAATTAAAAATCTACAGAGAAACTTTTAGGATCATATTAAAACCTAGATTAAGATCATGTTGCTAATTGGAATACTATTGTACAGGACAGCTCACAAAATATGTATTTGGTTTAAAAACATATCGTAGTCTAAATATCTTCAACATTTGATGAAAAATGTAAAACCATCATTAGAAATAATAAGAGATAGCAAGCTGGACTGAGTTCAATTCTTCTCTTTCTTTGATGGCTATAAATAAGAATATTATTTGTTTTAAATTTATACCTAACAAATACCATTGGGAAATGAATATTTCATTTTTATCTTTTAAATTCAGATGTTGCATATTGACAAGTTTATATTAAGCATTTTGGACCTGTGTATATCTAGCTTTTCTCAACTGAAAATGGTTCTAGCTCACTCTCAATATTTTTGATAACACAGTGCAAAATATTTCAGTAAAACACATGCTGGAAGATATATATCATTTTACAAAGTCATATTGAGTGATTTCTAATACTGTAAAAGTTTGTATGTGTGGGTGTATGTGTAGCCTATATGTTTGAGAGGGGGAAAAAAAGACTGTTTTGTTTTCTAACAATATATCATATAGTACTTAATAGATACTATGATTTAAAGGGGGAGAATAATAGTCAAGAAATTAAGAAATTCAAAAACTGTTTGTCATTCTCTTACTCCTTGTGTTTCAGAACAACTTAGTTTTCCTAAATATTCATTCAAATGACATGAATATAATTTTCCTTACAAATAGTAACTATCAAATATTATTTTTTAGCATTTCCTGAATTATGTGTGATGCTTTGAAATGTGGGTACTTACATATATGCTTTGGTCTTTGGATAATTTAATGATGAAATCAACAATAAAGTAAGATTTTTATGATTAAGGACACATACCTACTACAAAAATGTCATATGACTTTTCTAGTATTAAAAAAGAAACATCTCTGTGGGAGGAACTAGGGGACG